>JAOVVI020003631.1:0-17041 GCA_028571085.2 Nepenthes alata | reverse complement strand
TGTGGAGGTGGCCGCCAAGCATCCTGAGCCCCTAGGCACGTCTACGTCGGGAGTTGCCTTTGGCCTGGCCAGCAATGCGGATGAGCTGTCCACGCAAGTATGATTTCTCTTAATTTTGTACCCCTTCATTGTCATGCGTGTTAAGGTCATCTAGTTCCTTATTTTCCCCTACCTGTTCTTTGCAAATTTTGGAGGCGTCACGCTTTCTTCAAGCATTACTCTCCCGACGGGACGATCTGCTCCGCCGGCTCCAGGGGGAACTGAGCGAGAGGTGGCCCGATGGGTGGATGTTAAGACCGCGGTGCTTAGGGAGTAGAACGAGTGGCTGAGGGGCGAGCTTCAGGTCATGAAGGGCCGAATCTTTGACTTGGAGGGTTAGAGCTCCCATGCCTTGGCGGACCTCAGGGTTCGGCTTTCCCTGGAGGAGATGGCTTGAGTGTTAGAGGCCAGGTTTTGGGACGGCATTCGCATGTGCCATCGTATTGCATCTGTTACATTCCCAGGCACTTCTGTGGGGATATTTGACCCAAGGAATGACGGGATTTCAGAGGGCTTCTGTTTGACTGACTTCTCCGAAGAGGTTGGTCCTTCGAACACCTTGGGTAGCCAGAGCTCTTGTATAGTTCTTTCCCTTTTTTTTTGCCGTTCGAACACAATCTTGTAGCCTTTGCCATATATGATTAATAAAAGGCGATTTTCTCTTCAACTCTTGGCACTTCTGCGCATGTGTTATCTCCTTTGGTTCCGCAACCTGTCTTGTAATGGCTAAACTTTTTAGCTATCGTCGCCAAGGCTCGAATCCAGAACTTTCTTGCGCTGTACTCGTCCTTCGGTTGAGGATGTCGTCACATCTCGCGCAATGTGGAATGCTCAGTCCAATGGATTGGACGTTGTCTCACGCCCAATGGAGCCACTCAAAGGACGGCTAGATTTTTAGGCCACAACAGTCGGACTCCGGGTCTTAGGCCATTGCATACACGGCACCATTTTTGGAGCTCGGCCCCGCTCAAGGCATCGTCGCTCCCATGCGCATGGTCCTAGCCCATCGACTGTCATTAATTGAGGGTGCTTTCTTCTCCTGAGAAGGTTATTGCACGCCTACATTTAGGCCCCCTAAGGTTTTGATGGCCGCGTATTAGGGACTTCCAGAGCCCCCAAGCCTGCTCGTTTGGCTGCGTATGGGCCATTCAGCGTTGAGCCAAAGTTTGGTGTGCAATCACTTGAGGATTGCTTGGCATGGAGCCAAGGATTTGGGGTCGCTCAGGGCCTTTCGACACGGGGTCAAAGTTCGAGTACGGCCGCTTGAAGGTCGCTTGGCACGGAGCCGAGGTTTTGGGGCCGCTCAGGGCCTTTCAGCACAGGGCCAAAGTTCGAGTACGACTCTTGAGGGTCGCTTGGCACAGAGCCGAGGTTTTGGGGCTGCTAAGGGCCTTTCGACACAGAGCCAAAGTTCAAGTATGACCGCTTGAGGGTCGCTTGGCACTGAGCCAAGGTCTTGGTCTACAGGCAGATGAAAATACTCCTGACTTAGGAGCAATCTAGGCCGTTTTCTATTTTTGAGATGACATGCATGCACACATTCACATGAACGATCACACAGGAAAGTAAAAGCAACAATTTTATTAATAAAAAATGCGTTACATGTACAAGCACTATTCATCGTGTATACACATCTTACCTGACCTCAGTGCCGGATTATTGGTAGTATTTCTTGAGGTGGGCAGTGTTCTAGGTCCAAGGGACTACCTTACCGTCCTGGGTGCGTAACTTGTACACTTCGTTCCAGTGAGAAGAGGAACGGACCCTCCCAGCATGGAGAGAGCTTGTTCCTATTGGCAGCTTTTTCTGCCGCCTTTACGTTCCAGAGGACCAGATCCCCGACCTTGAGCGGGTGAGCATTCACTCACTTGGCCTCTTCAGGATTCTCTGGTAGCGTTCTATACGTCAGGTACTTGTAATATGGGGTCATCCGACTGTCACCTTTGGTTACCTGTAACACTTCCTGATCTGGGCCGTCGATGCTTGAGGCGACCAGAATTTCCCGCATGCTTTTGGCATACTGCTCCAGGGATCCCGTGAATGCGTCCCTGGTCAACTCGTCGACTTTCTAGTTCTCAGCTCTTGGGACGTGTTTGATTTTGAAGCTCTCGAATGCCCGAACCTAGGCTTTTGCCTTTGTCAGGTATTTAGAAAGTTACGGGTTCAATGCCTCAAAGGCTCCCTGGATTTGGTTGATCACCAACTCTAAATCACTGCATAAACTAGTGCCTTCGTAAAGCATTCCTTGGCTAGTCGGAGCCCTGCGAGAAGGGTTTTATATTCCGTCACATTGTTAGTAGCCGAAAAGGTGACTGTAAGGGAATATTTTATCTCCGAGCCATCCGGAGTCGTGAGCACGACTCTGACTCCACTGTCTGTTTGCGTGGATGACTCGTCTACGTTCAGGGTCCATGCGGGAGCGTCTTGCGTGCCTGCGCCTTTGTGCTGGTCTGGAGCATCAAGGACTGGAGTCACCGCCTCAAGGACAAAGTCCGCTAGGGCCTGGCCTTTAAGGGTCGACTGTGATCGACACTCCACGTTGAACACACCCATCTATATAACCCATTTGACCAGTCATTCTAACGTCTCAGGATTCTGGAGGATCACCTTCAAGGGCTGATCGGTCAGCACGACAATCTGGTGTGCCTGGAAATAGAGCCTCAACATTTTGCGCAAAATAGATGAGGGCCAAGGCAATTTTCTCAGCATGGGGGTATCGAGATTCCGCATTCGTCAATACCTTACTCACGTAGTACACAGGTCACTGCACACCTTTGTGTTTCCTGATGAGCACCGAACTTAGAGCTGTGTCCGACATAGCCAAGTAGAGATACAGATCCTTGCCGTCCACAGGCGAGTTCAGAAGTGGTGGACTGACAAGGTATGTTTTCAGTTCTAGAAACGTTGCCTCTCACTCGTCCGTCCACTAAAATCCGGATGCCTTCGTTCCTCAAAGTGCCTTGAAGAACGGTAGGTACTTCTCTGTAGACTTAGCCATGAACCGAGACAAGGTGGCAAGTCGCCCTGTGAGCCTTTGGACTTCCTTCATAGTCCGCGGGGGGTTTATATCGAGGATGGTTCTGATTTTTTTCAGGTTGGCTTTGATGCCGCCCTGGGACACTATGAACCTAGGAATTTTTTGAAGGTTACTCCGAACGTGCACTTGGCTGAGTTGAGCCTCATCCCATGAGCCCGAAGTTCCTCAAAAGCCTCTTTCAGATCGCGAACGTGGTCGTCAGCTACTTTGCTTTTGATGAGCATGTCTTGCACGTATACCTCCATGTTCCTTGCAATCTAGGTTTCGAACATTTTGTTTACCAGTCACTAGTAAGTTGCCCCGGCATTCTTCAGGCCGAAGGATATGACCTTGTAGCAGTATGTCCATTGATCTGTCATGAAGGAGGTATACTCCTCGTCGTCTGAATCCATCCATACATGGTTGTAGTCCGAGTAGGCGTCTATGAAACTCAGGAGTTCGTGTCCGGATGTGGAGTCTACCAACTATCGATTCAAGAGAACAGGAAGCTATCCTTTAGGCAAGCCTTGTTCATGTCGGTGAAGTCGATGAACATCCACCCCTTATCATTACTCTTCTTCATGAGCAAAACGTTCGACAGCCAATCTGGGTATTTGACCTCTCTTATGAACCCAACGTCCAGCAACTTTTTCACCTCCTCTCCTATGGCTATTAGCTTCTCGAAGGAGTGGTTCTTGTATGCCTGAGGGGTTTATGACCGGGATCGATGATAAACTTGTGGACCATTACTCTGGCCGATATCTCGAGCATGTCGGTGGGAACCCATGTAAAGAAATCGAAGTTCTTCCTAAGGAAGTTTACGAGCCGGTTGTGGACTGCTACGATTAGGGAACCGCTGATGTGCATGCATTTCTCAGGTTCAGTAGGAATCAGAGGGACCATCTCGATCACCTCACCCGACTGGGCTTGCTACAATGTAGCTTCGTTGCGAAATCCAAGTCCCCGGTTAGTCGGTCTGGCACTGTAGGGGCGACTTAGGATAGATAGATGATCCGTCCCACTACCTGATCGTCTAACACCTCCCCAACTCCGTACGGGGTCAAAAACTTCATTTTTAAATGAGGGATCGACGTTACAGCCCCGAAGGTAGTGAGAATGACCTGCCTAGGATGGCGTTGTATACGAAAAGCAAGTCAATGACGAGGAACGTTAATTCTCAAGTGGCAATACACAGGTAAGTTTCCATAGTGACTTTCAGTTGGATCTCCCCTTGCACAGGTATGGGTTCGTTGTCCAGGCCGTATAGAGAGCCTTCGACCATCCTCGACTGGTTCTTTTTCAACCAGAGCTTAAAAAATACCTCAAGATACAGTAAATTTTTAGAACTTTTATTATTAATAAAAACTCATTTTAGTTGATAATAAAGCGCACCATCCAAAATGATGGCTGATACAATAATAGGGTCGAAATAAAGGGAGGTTACATGCGTCATATAGTCGCTACTAAAGCTAATGACATCACTCCTAACCTCTACTCTCGCTTTCGTACTGCTGGAAGCACGCTTGATTCGTTCCTCTCCGCTACTCTTGGTCGGCCTGCTTAAAATCATGCTGATCACGCCGGCGGCAGTATGGTTCCTTGGTGGCTCACTTGCTTTGCCTTCGGAAGCCCTGGGAGCCTGCCCCAAGCCCTCCAGGAACCGCATGAGGTGCCCCCGCCAGACTAGATCTCCAATCTCCTTCTATGGGGTCTAACAGCCCTCCGTGATATATCCCAAAAACCGATGAAAGTGGCAGTACTTCATTTGGTCTCTAGCCTCTGAGTTCTTCGGTACTTTGGGCCACTTCAAGAATTTTTCATCCCTGATCTATGTCATGATGTTCAAGCGGGTGTCATTCAGGGGAGTCGAGGTCACTGGTTTGTACTCCCTCCTGGCACTCGGCTCAGGCTGCGGTTGCTTGCGGTGCTCCTGAAAGCGACTGTCATCTCCATTCCTCTTCTTCCCAACGATCAGTCCCTCCGAGGGCCGGTCCGCGCTTTCGAGAGGCCTTGCTTCGTTGGCCTCCTCGATCAAGATATAGGCCCAAGCAATGGCCTCAAATTTCCGAAAGAACTGAGGGTGTTGGTGCGCTAGATGTTTGAAGAACTCCCCAATTACCAACGTGGAAATGAAGGCACTGAACTTCATCTCATTAGAGAGCTGAGGGATTCAATGGGCTTTGGTGATGAAGTGGGCCAGGAATCGCTTCAGGCTCTCCCCAGCCTCTGGTGGAGGCGGACAATGTGCTGGGACTGCTTCTCTTCTCTCTAACTGGAGGTGAACTGGCTTAGGAAGCAATCGGCGAGTTCGTCAAAGGAGCAGATGGAGTTGGGCTGGAGGTCGTGGAATCAAAGCAGGGCGTCCCCTTTGAGTGTGAGAGGAAAGCACTTGCACATCATAGCCTCACTTGCCCCATGGAGGGACAAGTGGGTACAAAAGTAGTCTAGGTGGTCCATCGGGTCTGTACTTCCGTCATACCCGTCCAAGGTTGGCATCTTGAACTTGAGGAAAAGCGGCTGAGTCCGGATGTCCATAGCAAACAGCGACCTTCACAAGTCGAGTGCCAATCGTCCAGGTTTTCCCTTGCACAAGTGGTTCCATATCTTGTCCACTTTTTCCTCTATCCATGGGGTGGACCCGCTCCTCTTCGCGTTGTGAAGTGTTTGTGTTCAGAGTTGTCCCGCGGGTAGCGCTAGACGCAACGGCTACCCCCACAGGGTGGCCGCGTACTGCACTAGCCCACGGCTATGGGCCTCCTGTCAATGAGGGAGTTGCAGGGGTTTTGCCTCTCTGGGCACTCGGCCTGCTCGTCTCGGCTACAAAGGCTCCTAACTGTTGACTGGACCCTACTGCCTGAGGCCGCTTGGGCCTTGGTGTTGTCAGGCTGATTTGTTCTTGCTCTGGGGGCTCTTGCACCATTCTTTCTTTGTCTGGAGGTTGACACCTGGGGCGCTACGGGAGGAGCACCCATCCACTGCGTTCCGGTCCGAGTATACAGCGCTTGATGCATTTGCCTCATATCGCCTACATTGACCACCAGCTTGTGCACGTCGGGCTCTGGCCGTTCTCCGACACGGCTACCCACTGAGGGGTCGTCGCCACGGGCGGTGGTGTCTCTCAGTGGTGCGCTTACTTGCACTCTAATGTTGACCATTTCTTGCGTAAAATGGTGAATGTTGAAGTGTGAGGTTAAACTTTTCGTCATTCTCACAAACGACGCTAATATTGCGTCCTTGGGTCTAGATTCTCTGGTGAATTAGGGAGCCTTCGGATTTCGTACCTGGGTTGGATCTCGAACAAGTTCGATCTCCGCTCTCCTCAACCTGAGCCATGCACAATACAAATTATAAATAAGAGGTCAGAAGTCGACGCGAAGTTCTCTCACCGAAAACACTCCGATGTTAAAGTCAAATATCTTCCGTAATAAACGGAGAAATACAAGAGTGAATGTTGAGATATGGTGGGGAATGAGAATGCAAGTATACAAGACTCATTGAGCGATTACAGAAGGCTAAGCTCCGAGATTTGCACAGTAGAGAGTGGCTCACTAAGATTGCTCGATAAAGGCTTTTAGGTTTAATGACCTTTGATCGATTCAGAAACCAAGAGTTGAGTCAAAGAATCATTGATCAGGGATCGATCGATTAGGAATCAATCGATCAGGAATCGGTCCTCCCTCCTGTAGGAGAGGATGTTTATAGGCTCCATGGTAGAGAACTTTGGGCGCGAGAATCTCTAACATGTATCGCCGGTTGCTGACAGCAGTCAACGGTGTCGGTTATCGCCTTGCGGTGACGAGGAAACCGTCATTAAGCGTTGACCATGCTTGGTTTGCTGCTCACGTGAGAATTGGCTAGGTGGTTTGAGAGGACAGCGTGCACCGTAGTTGGTAGCACTGACTTCTTTCTCATTGACTAGCATTCTCTAAGCTGGCTCCTACCGTCTATAGTCACATTAATGAACTGTAGCAGGGCACTGATTGGTGGCTGCTTCTAAGGCGCCACGTAGGCTACGTTCCTAAATCCTTTGGGCTTCACGAGAGCTTGGGCCTTGTTGCTCCTTGCCCATTCTGGGATGGACCTAGCAATATGATTAATAAAATATAATACTTTAAAACAAAATAATTTTATGTCCAAGGCATCCAATACTACGACAATTATAATTAATACTGACATTTTAATCCATCATTACTCATGCCGACGCATGCAAAGTAAAGGATATGAAGGCCAACACTTCAGAAAAATCCTTCCATATTTGCAATCTAAAAGAACAGAGAGAGAAAGACAAGGCAATGAAAAGAAGCTAAAACAACCTCCAAAGGAGTGGTGGGTGTATATTTCATTTAGACAGCAATAGCAACAATTGGCAGTGGTAATAAGTCAAAGCAACTTCAAAAAATAAAGGGAAAAAGGGGAAATTTCGTTCTGGGCCCTTCAGCTGCTTAGGTTCGGTATACACGCTGCTGCGTCTGGGTTCGGGTGCTCCTTCCACAACTTTCCGGTGACTCGAAGCTTCAACTCCTTGCGATCGCCGCTGGAGAAGAAAAGAGCCATATTCCGTTGGATGATGAGGCCATCATGGCTGTCCCGGACCCTTCGATGGCTGTCCCGAATGCTGCGAGGGGTGCCTTCCCATATGAGTTTCCTCCCGTTCGCTCCAACCTCGAGGCTGTAGCCGTAGTTTCGGGCCTCATTCTCGTCACCCATGAAGCGGACAAATGCCATGTATACAGGAGCCATGCCGAGTTGGAACGCTTCAAAGTGGAGGCAGAAATATTGACCAAAACAATGGAAAACCTAACAAAATCAACCAATGACCGATCAAGGAGATGTTCGGGTTAAAATACGCAGGCAATCAATTAGAAACAATTACGATATGTTATCATATTGGCAAATACTAACTAACATTTGGGTTCTGATTCGGACAAAAATTGCATATGAAATCAATTCGTATCATCCAATATAACTGATAAAAATACGTCCTTAAATGATACTAACACTAATATTTTATTTATGATATATACACAATAAAAACAGCAGTGTCTTCGAATTTGGTCATTTCCTTTTCTAAGACGAAAACCTAATTCCCAGATGTTCTCCATTCAAAGATAACCCTTGCATACATTGAATGAAATATCAACCAATATGTACAATATTAGTTAACATTTATCGGTATTAAACCAGCCCGATTTCGATATTTACTGATACTATGATAAAATTATAATATATGTTTGTATGCATGATATACTGGCTGATATCCCCCAATTCATTTTATTCCCCCCCCCCACTTCACAAAAAAATAAAAAAATTGTATCAAATAAATCCGATAATAATATGGCCAATATGTAAAATATTGGCCAATATATATTAGTATCAGGCCACCCAGATTCTAGTATTTTCTAATGTCGCAGTAAAATCATAATATGTCACCGTATCATCAATAAATCAACTGAAATTTCAACCCACTACATTTTATTCCACTTCGCAACAAAAAATCTGCATCCGATACCAAAAAAGTCGTTTCTCATGCTAAAACCGATACTTTCATCCAAGCTTACAGAAGATATTCCCTCAAAGAGCTTGCACAAACAAATCATATATAATTAAAGGCTGCTGAAAACTCCAAAGAAGGCATGGACAATCACGATAACGCCATCTTTAGAATTTGAAACCATTTTCTGAGAGGAAACTTATACTTACTGTCAACATCCATGTGGCATTTTCTACTTCCCGGGGATTTGATTTCACATATCGATGGTTGAAAGTGCATCCTGTGTGCATGTCGACCTTGTGATCGTCCCTTAAATGGCCAACAAGGAAAGGAATATCACCGACTACTGAGCACTCGGAACCTGCATACGGGCAATTGTATGGCCTGAAATTGCACCCCACCTCGTGCTTGAGTTTGCTGTAATACGGATATATTCCTGGGCATCCCAAATTATAGTATTTACAAGGAAATTCAAGCGACTCGGCCACCTTTTCGAGGGCTAAGCACCTGATATCTCCAAGCTCCTGCCTGCATGTAGGGCATCGGTTTTGGACCCTCGTTTTACACGTAGAGCAGAGTGTGTGTCCATTGCGGCACTGCAGCAAACTAAGTCGTAAATGACAATCCATCCCAAACTAGTGAAAAAAAATGAACTT
Source organism: Nepenthes alata (assembly GCA_028571085.2). Taxonomy (NCBI): domain Eukaryota; kingdom Viridiplantae; phylum Streptophyta; class Magnoliopsida; order Caryophyllales; family Nepenthaceae; genus Nepenthes; species Nepenthes alata. Next base: position 7,839 of record JAOVVI020003631.1, on the reverse strand, counting down.
TTTTTCAGAGTAGCAGCATATAAATGCAAATATCGGCCAATATGTATAAATAGTAGGCCGTACAATGGCAATATTTTCTAATACCGTGACAATATTATTGTATCGGCAATATATCATGATATATTTAGAAATTCTTTTTCCTTCCGATATATCAAACACATATACGTTTTATCCAATATGTCTAATATCAATATGGCCAGAACTTTACCGATACTGATATTTTCATCCATGAATAGCACTTTTAACAAGTATCAATGCAAGTTTTTCAGTGATTAAAATCCAAATTTAAAGTAAATTGAAAGCTCCTATTCCATTGTAGTTGACACCGTTCAAGTCAATAAGCATTCATTACACCAACAAGGGAAACAAGATCGGCAAATCAAGGGTAACTTGGTCATACATTCAAATATATATACTGCAACAAATTGAAGATAAATATGCCCACTGAGGAATGGAGAAAGTTTACGAGACAAAAACGAAAAGTCTTTATGACACATTTTTGCCAAAACAGAGACAGGAAGATCTCAAAATAGCAACAAGAAACTAAGTTGCAAATGACAACTCCTTCCGTAATTTACTGACTGCTTCATGACACGCAAAGATCAAAGGGATTCAAAAATACTGCATCATGACAATCGAAGCAGTACATAGTAGTATCTCATGAAGAGGTCTTTTCGTTAGTCAACTTGTCAAGTGTGCAACCACAAGTGAAATATACACCACAAAGGCTGTGTTGTGGACACAGGCTAGTAGAAATGGTTAGGTCACGTGTCCCCTTATCCCAAATCTGCACATATTAAAAGCTGTTGGCATGCTTTCTCATGAAATAATTGCACAATAACGGCTGTGGTAAAAGCAATCTCAAAGCTTTGTTTGCTCCCAGCAGTTTATTTATAACGATCATTAGAATCCATGCATAAATTATAAAACACGAAGGCCATTAGTATAGGAGAGAAGCATTTATGTTTCTGCAAATCTCTGCCCCAAATCAACCCTTCTTCACATTGCACACTAAATTCTCTCTATTAAAGAATGGTCAAATTCTCATTCAATAAATTGATTTCCAATGAATGACTTGATCATGATTGACTATTATCCTGATGGAGAATAGGTGCCAGAGATCAAAGCTTAAGATCTGGAATTTAAGAAATGTTCTAATATTTGGCAATTGTTTTCTGATAATTACTGCAATTGTAATTTTTCATGGTAACCATGGGAAGATTAAGTTTAATCGGAAGGAGACTGATGTCAAAATTGCACATACGTAAAATGTTTTAGCCTAAAACCTTAATATTACATACCACTGGTTGATCTGTGCTTCGGGACAAAACACCAAAAGAAAAGGACCGGGAAACACGGCGGCATAGGAACCACAGGACCCACTATTAGTAAAGGGGAAACAAAAGGTTTTTCTTCATATAGGTTGGGTTGCAAGGCACTATTGGCAACTAACCACTCGCATGCCTGCCGCTCAGGCTCCACGTTTCAACGATTTAACCATTATGCTCTAAACAAATAGTTTGGACTATTCACTAACTAGAAGGGTCTTTTCCTCAAAAATTTCTCTAGAAACCTGAAATATTTTTCTTTGGAGCTGGGGGGGGTTACTACAGAAATCTGAAAGTTTTATTCACTATTAAAAGGACAACAGACATCTGTAGTGGTCCACATGAATCAATCTCACTACCATTTGGTTAAAATTGCCATGATTGAAGGACGGAGAAGGGTTTTCTACTCTATAAAAGTAACCAAAGTCTCTTAGCTAAATCCATCATACTATCAGGAGGCAAAGCTATATGCCAAAGCCATTGATCTCCTGCCAATCCCCTGGCACCTTCGATACACAAGAAAAAAGGAAATTACTCAGCATTCCCCCACCTGAGTGGCAAACCCAAAAGAAAATGAACCCAACAATTTAGTAGCCAAAAAGCCAAAATCTCATCAACATTGGAGTTGATTGGCTCATCAAAATATGGTCAACATGTTTCTATGGATGTTTTTTTCGCCATACTAACAGATAAATCATTAACTTTGCCCGAAAAACACACTATTATCAATCACAAGGCCTCATAAAAGAGCATTCGTTTTCAAAGTCGTTCACATCTCAGTTTTGGCAAAACAGTGAAAGTAAATGCTTACTGGATGAAAACTACTTAGTTGGGAAGCACTAATTTCCAGAGAGCTAACAATCATGGGTTAAGCCATTTCTTAGAAGCAAACCCAGAAAAAAAAAAAAAGCCTCTTTAGGGCTTGTTGGTTTATTGCACAGGAAACCCCCCCCCCCCCAAAAAAAAAGAGAAAATAGAAAAAAGAAAAAGAAAATGCAGGATGAGAAGAAGAGAAAAAAAGGAATTACTTATGGTGTTATGGTTTTGATTTCAATGATTTTGGCTATTCATTTTTGTTTATCAAAGAATAACATGTTTTGTGACTTATAAAGCATAAACTAACCAAAAACGTGTTTAAATATATGTCAACCACCTACCATCAACCTTCCCAAAGTCTCCTTCTAAAGAATAACACCTTTAATCCCATTTAACACAACTATGTCATCTACAAAAAGAAACATGCACCAAGGGCCCCCAGCTCAAATGTGCCTGGCTAGTTTATCCATAGCAAAGGAAAATTGAAAAGGGTTTAAGGCTGTCGTGTACGCCAATGATAATCAGGACATGGTCACCCTGGAGAGTGTCTTCACACAAGTCACTGCTCGGTTATATGTGTTCTTATAATTTGGATGTATGTTATGGAAACTCTTTTCTTCTCCAACATTCTCCATAATACTTCTCCTAGGACTGTGGCATATGCCTTTTCTTAATCTATACACACCATATATAAGCTCTCATGTCTTTCCCTAGATTGCGCCATCATGTTCTTTAACAGAAAGATGGCATGTATAGTAGACTTGCCAGGCATTGATCCACGATGATTCTCAGATACACTCATGTCTCGTCTTAGCCACCTTTTTTATAACCATTTCCCATCCTTTAAATGAATCCTGAAATTAATATTATTGTAGATAGCACAACATTATAAATGGATACCAATGTGATCTTTTATGCTTCTCCAGAATCATCTTGTTGCTTAGGAATTTTTGAACAGTTAGTCAATCATGTAATTTCTGCTCCCCTACACGTTACCAACTCTCCGCTGACATATAATGTAGTTTATCTATCATCTCAATTTTCATCATTTGCAATAGTTTTATAAGTTCCTCTCTTATGATATGTTGATAATAAGAAGAATTTAGGTTTACATCAGACACAAAGCACTCCAAGCATCATGATAGTCTGACAACCTTTATTAGAAGATTATAGAAAAAGTTCCTCCAAATTCTCTTTGATAATCCTCATACACAACTAGTACCTCTTGGATGGGAAATCTCATGCCCTTATTCACTTTAAAAGGTTTAGGTTTTTCTTCCTGAAACTTTACATGATGGGCAATGATATAAGGGCTTACACCATGAAAGTATTATTCTCGCACACATGAAGGGATTAGTGGAATGGGTCCTCAACATAATTTACTTGATTAAAGTTTTTTTGTTTTCATATCTCTTGCTTTAGTTAGTCTATAGTATCTTCACCCTTTGTGCTATGTCACTTGTACAAGTCCTCATATGATTTAGACTTCATGTCACTCACCTCTTTCTTCGCCTGACAGCATATTTATATCACTCCAAATAATCATCGTTTGTATACTCATAAAATTCCTTTAAATAATTTCTCCAATCTTCATTTTCTCTTAGACCTCCTTGCACCATGGTGCATCCCCTTCTGATTATCCTTAAACCACTTTAGCTATTATTCAAAAACAATTAGCCATGGCATCCCACATTTCATTAGTACTCAGTTTGAGATTTCAAGTGCTTTCTTTTTATATCTTCTCTCTAAAGTGATCTCGCTTGTCACGCCTTTAGTTTTTTACTGATAGTACTCTAGCGTTTTCCTCTTTCATTTCTTGAGATGCATATCTAAAAATTATAACCGACAAGCAATGTTGTGTAGTTAAGCTTTCCACGAGATTGGTTATACAGTCCTTACAAGGATTTCTTTTCCTCATGAGAAAATAGCTAATCTAAGTTTTTGATGAGCCATTCTTATACATGATCAAATGAACCTCCTTTTTCTCGAAAAGCATGTTAGGCAGAAGCCTCACCAGAAACCGAAATATCATGTTCAAATTCATTTCTTTCCCTGTATATATAACCTTCATGTATGCTCATATAAGAACATACATCCCGTTTAACATGACTATGTAGATCCATATCTACAAAAATTAACTCCTGCTACAGAATCTATTAGTTCACCTCATCTAGTTATTCCTAAAATTTTGCCTTCAATTATTTCCCAACCCCACATTTCAAGTCCTAGCACCAATTTGATTTTTTTAATCCTCTCCCCCACTTGTACTTACACTTACCACATTCTCTTCCAACTCCTTTTCCAGAATTATGCGAGCTCCATTCCTAGCTCTACCATTTACAGAGAATAACAATTCATAGTTGGTCCTTTCACTATCCTTGGCTTTCTCTCCCACTATATTTGTAGGCTTGATACAAAACCTCCTTCTAATCAAATTATCTAACACCACCAACAATTTACCAATCAAAATACTAATATTTTAAGCTCGGAATCGAATCTTATAATCTTAAATTTACCTCTTTAGCTGTACCATCTATGATGTGACAAGACTAGCATATTGTTGCACAACACCTTGCCAACAATGCAGTGGATCTAGACCATGTAATTCCGTACTCGGTGATAGAACAATTTGCAACTAGCGAATGCCTCAAGGGTAAACAATCGTAGTCCTCAAATCAATGTCAAAAGATCCGAAAATGTTTTATAATTGTTTTCAGATATCTAATTCAATCTGCACCCTTTTACTGAGCTCTCAATTGGGCTATCCTAAGGTCATAATCTCCCATGTATGCGAAGTTGACTTCAAGAGATTCGTATTTCTTTTCTTATCCTACCATTTCTTTTCAATTATATCCTATTCTATTACATTCCTTCTCCTAAACCAAACTAAGGATAATGCTATGATTGATCAACAGTAGTAACATCTTGCAAAAACTAAAAGAGGGCCACTTCTTTTCCTTTTGAAATTTAAAAAGCTGGTGAAGTCAAGGGTTCAAATCACAAAAAAAAAACATCCTACAATGAAAGGGTAATGATGTTTATATCTAACCTTCTCTAGACTCCATATTTATGGGAATCTAATACATTGGGCTTCCCATTCAATGAAGCCAAAGTGACTCAATGAAAAAATCTGAGAAAAAATCCTGACTATGTAAATTGACAGTGATGCCAGAATAGCCACAGAATGAACAATTTGCCAAGTAAGAGACATGAAATCTGGACAACAACTAATGTAAAGGGTAACACAACTTATTGTCTACTAAAACCGAGAACAAAATGCTGCCCGCTGAAGATGGGTATAATCATCTTCATGCTTTAATCTACGTACATTTCATCGTCAAGGAATCTTTAACAGCAAGTGGGCTTTCTACGAAGTGCCCCAAGGAAATTGGTTAATAATACAATTACTTGTTGGTCTCAGTAATAGTAATAAGATTACATTTCTAAGAAATTATTTAGAACAATCCAGTGACTGATAACAAATACAAGCATGATATATCGTAATAAATTTGAATTTATATTCCTAAATCCCCCCCCCCAAGTGAAATACCAGTCAAATAGGTGCTGAATCCAAAAAGACTCTCTCTAAATCACATATGCCACACTGATGCGTGCTGGGACACGCATCACACACATAAGATTGATTTGTAACTATCCAGCCAAAATTCCAATCAAAATGCAGCATTGTTCAAACACGACAGAAAACAAACTGAAATTGAACAAATACGCAAAAAAATCCAAATTAAGCATATCTTTTTCACCATATAAGAATCACCAACGAAAGAAAAAGGTCAAACCTGGTGGATCGGAGGGTACATAGAATTTGTACAAACGGGGCATTCGAGCAATTCATGAACGCTCGTGGCCGGTGCAACAATCGGAGGGATCACCATACTGTTATGAGACTTCGCCGGAAACTGGTGGTTGTGGTGGTGGTTGCGGTGGGGAATTTCTACCTCCTCCAAGCCATCCATTGAAGATACACACTCAACGCTATCCAATGCCATTCACACCAAATTGACCAATACCTACAATTACTCAAGATCCAAATTGAGAAACCCAATTCCGAAAACTTTAAATTTGATCCATCTTTTAATTAACCCTCCCTTCGGCAAAAATAATTGCTTATCGAAATTTCTCTCTCCAAACTTTTCTTTCCTTTTACCTCTCTTCGTTTTGGATCGTGGAAAAGAGAGGAAGGAACCCAGAGATTGAGAAAATTAAAAGAAATCGAAAGTGATAAATGCTAAAGATAGAGAGAAATGGAGAGGGCACGGATCAATTTTTAGAGAACCAGACTGACCCTCTAAAAAAGGAGGTTCTTTTCTTCTCTCTCACTGTGTCGTTTTCTATTTTTTCTCATTTCCCCTCGCCAAACTCTGTCGGGGAAGAGAAGAATCAGGATCACCGTCCAGCTTGAAAACTCTGACAGTCAGGTAGAGAGATCCAACGGATGCTACGAGCTTCAATTATTGGATCAATTAATATAAATATCAATATGCATATATCCCCACAAATCGTATTACGCAAGACATATTAATATTAAACGTGTCAAAAAATATATATATAATGACAAATTGACAAGACAAATATCATGTCGATTAACAAATCAATCATACCAACTATATAATAAATATTTGGATTAATATTTTAAATATTAATTACAAAATTTGTGGGCCTTTATAATTATAAAATTTTAATCTTCGAATAAAGTTAAACCTTAAATGTATTAATAAAAATATTCATCTTAATAATTTTCTTAATATTAGACTCTTGAGATGTATTTAAATCAAGGTTTATTTAGAATTCAAGCAATCCAATAAAAGATTGAAATTTGAATATTTTAACTTTAATTTTACATATCATAAATAATAAAATGAATCAATCCGATCATTATATACGAAAGAATTCTTCTAATGTCTAAATTAGTATATTCTTGAAGATGATAAGATAGTAATCCTTGAAATCAAACCATAAGATCATGTCTGGTTGGAAGGAATAAATTAGCATATTTGTTTGATTATAAATTTAATCGAAAATAAATATTTTCGTGAGAATATTTATTCCCACATATGTGCGAATAAACAAACTCACCATTTATGTTGGGATAGTTATTCTCACATATGTTGATGGGTATATCGAAAATGGGCGGGCCCAAAGTCAACGTAGGTCTAAAATGGCCTGTTGGACAGTCAACTCGCGAACGACCCAACTGGAGACGCAGGCCCAAATCCTAAAAGGCTCATGACGATCAACGCCAGCGTTGACCGTCTAGACCTCAGCAGACGGCCAACTCACACGCAGACGGTCCACTCAAGCGTTGACCGGGTGTATTGTAGCAGTAGGCCCAACAAAAGCTTTTTACGGTTATGGACCTGGCCCACTTGAGTCCATGATCCATCAGACGGCTAGCAACGGCTTTCCCAATATCTTCCACGATCCCAACCGGCTCTCAAAATGGACATTGACAAAATCAGCGCCTTTCTCATAAAAAATGCGCCAGATTTTTGTAATTCCCTGCCAATTGGGGCTCTCCAATGGTAAAATACAAAAAAGGAATGTGAGCAATTTGGAAAGGCATTGACCGCTGTGGAAGGAAGCTACATCGGTTCGCTTAGCAACTGGCATCAGCTCTGAAAGGCAGGCCAACCAAGAATAACGCAGGGGATCACACCTTCCAAAGGAGGGAGATCAC
>JAOVVI020003630.1:0-18781 GCA_028571085.2 Nepenthes alata | reverse complement strand
TTTTTGAGTCGGCGCCTTCTACGCTGCTAGTCTGCAGCCGTGTTGGGGATATGCACGGATAAAAGGTGATTGGGAGTGTGTCATAAGTGTCTAGTGGGCCTTGCTTTAAATCTCTCGGGCCCTATCGCCTGGTGGGGCCTACCTGCCGGTGGGGCCTCATTGCTATTGATTGGGCCTTCTGGATGCTGGTTCATATTCATACCGGCCCTATGAAGCTAATATTTCAAATATTAGCAAATGTATATCAGTATTAGAAAGTTGATATTGGTATTAGAAAGCTGATATTTTCTAGTATCGAAAAGCTACTGCAATTTGTCACCGTGTCAGAGACATATCGGTCTATAATGTAAACCAAAATTATATTTTCCTTCGTTGTCCATGGGGTTCTCATTCTACCTTCCTTGAAATTCTCTCTTTTTTCAGATCCAACCAAATCAAAGCATATATACGCACCACTTAATCGAACAATCCAAATAAATGTCATTTTCCGAAAGCTTAGATTTCGTTGTAGGTCCAAGACCAAGGTCATGATTCATTTCATGAATAACGGATCGTTTGCTTTATTATTCTTGTTTTGAATAAAAAAAAAAAAAAACTATTTCGATCTCCCCAACCCTAAGGTATAATGTTGTAAAATATGTCAAACTCAGTATATACCTCAATTTTGATACTGATATGATCGATTAGGTTCTATTGTGATCTTTCTAAATATCAAGACCCCGTGTTTTCTGATAGTTAAGGTCATTTTAAAAGTAACAGACGACAGAAGTTGAGATTATATTTCAACATATTGTTTTAATTTTAGTAAGATGATCATAACAAAATCTATAGAGATTATCTAAATTTATCAAGAAGTGCCCTTTAACACAGTAGAACAATTTGCCATGTATTTGCTCCACCAGATGCAGGCTGCAGCGCGGGATCGGTAGGCAGGCAGGCGGCGTGTGATTTTCATCGCATCCGATCACCATGATCGGTGTCATCCAACGGCGGTAACTGTGGGAGAAGAAGCAGCTGCAGCATTGGATCTTCTTCCCCTTCTTTCATAATCCTTTTCTCCTTCTTCAAGTTTCCCAGATCCTTCTGTAGTTTGATGGTTTATCTCGGCTGGTCATTGAAGATGAATTGCCATGGACACTTACTTTTGAATGGAAACTTTTAGTTTGACTCACCGTGCTGTTTATTATAGTATTCTAATGTTACGTTTGAATGGAGAAAATAAAAATTTTATTTCTTTCTTATTTCCTATTATAATTTAATTGAGAATAAATATTTTTGTGGGAATAACTATTTTCATATTATTATTATTATTATCATTATTATTATTATTATTATTATTATTTTTATATTATTTTATAAATTAATTAATAAAATATTAATTTTTATCTTATTCTATTCTAATAATATATCATGAGAATAATAATTTTTATTTTATTTTATTATTATCTTATTTTATTTTAACAATTAAATGTACCTTAAATATTGAGTATTTTTGTTTTTTTAATGGTCCATATCATTTCAAAGGTAATTGTGGGTAGAAAGAGGATATGAGAATTAAGCAAGTTGGGGGACCTTGAGTTCACAAGAAATTGACCAAGATTATGGGAATGATTATGCAAATTTGATACTATTTTTTGATTTTATCAGAATTTTAGTAAATTAGAGTAAATATAACAATAAATAAAAATTACATAGAAATCACCTGTCAAATGCAAGAAATAATAAATGAAACAGTAAATCAAATAATGGTTAAAGCCAAAAAAAAGATTGAGTCGAAATGATTGATGAATATATATATATATATATATATATATTATAATTTTAAAATAATGAATATTATAATTTGTGATAAAATTTATTACGTAGTTTTAATCCCAACATTTTATATTATAAGGAGATTTTAACCATTAAAAAAAATGAAATAATATAATTTTTGAATAATATAATGTATTTTTTTAACCAACTCAATTATTCAATTTTGTCTAATTTTATTTTTTATGAAAATTATATATATATATATATTCAACTGCATTTATTAAAGAAAAAGTATAAAAAATCATATTTTTTTAATATTAATTTTAAAAATATTATGTGAATAATTAGAATTAGTATTTTTATTGAGATTAAAATTTATAGTGAAGAAAATAGAATTATAAATATTTTTTTAAAAACCTAAATTAATGTTGGATATTTAGGTAAGACACAGCATCTGATTTGTATGATGCTCATGCAGCTTTAATTTTTTAATATGGACATTCAAATCATTACAGTTGATAACGATGATTTAAATTTATATAATTAAATTATAAAATTAAAATAATTTTTAATATTTTTTTCATATTTAGTTGCATAGAGATTTTGTCTATTTCATATTATTATCTTATAAATTTTTATTTTTAATCATTATTAAATTTTGATAAAAACTATACGATCATAATAAAATAAAATATAAAAAAATAATTCCATGAAATTATATAATTTTAATTTTTATTATCATCATCTCCTAACCAAATGCAACATTTTCGTTAGCATAAACCCTAGCAAGCCACAGTTCTGGTTTCACTTGCAAATCCTTCCAGCTAGTTGAGGTAAGCGTCTCATATTAATCCCTCTGTCTCTCGCTCTTTCATTCTCGACATTTCGATCGTGTAATTCTTCTTCCATATATTTTCACCTGTTTTTCTGTAGAAAATTTTGTTCAATCTCAACTTCCTCGGTCGATTTTTAAGGAAGAACTTCGATTTGACGCCGTGGATTTGATTTCATTATGCGATGGAAGAATACAACGTCCAACAGTCTCGAATTTGTTGATCCCTTTTTCCCGGCACCGTCTTCTGAGCGTGCTAAATGTTTGATAAAATGCTTTAGAGAGAGATAGAGAGAGAGTGTGGGAGAGAGAGGGGTCAAAAGATAAATTACACAAATTCAGGCTCAACGCACTTGCTGTTCTTTATTTTAAACCTTCAATGGCTGTCCTTCTCTTTAGTTTAGCTCTATCATTCCCTTCCCCCGCCTGAATCCTTTTTGTAGTCTGAAAGATTGTCTTGGCCTAAGAGAAAATTAGATATTTGATGTCATTAGAAATGGAATCTGTAATGTTTCTTCTGAATTGGCTAACCTTTTTGTTACGATTGTGAAATCTGTCAGTGTCTTGGAAAATTGTAAGTGTTGCTGCTACATTATTATCTGACATTGTGCCCCTAGAACCTGGATAATCGTATTGCGGAAGTAAATTTAGGTCATCCTTGTTTTCATGCCTATTAAAAGATCTGGTTCTTCTTCCTTCCACCCTTGACAATGGAGATTTTGTTTGTATAGACCATATCTTGCTTTGTATCCTGCTTTTATAGTGCCACAGAAGATTTGGAAGTTATTTGCTCATGTTCCCTGATAATTAGCAGATTGGACTTTCTTCCTAATTATCATGAAGCTATCTGCATTGTTATCTTCAAGTTTGGGTAGTAGAAAGGGAGGATTAGCTCAATCATAGAGTTGTCATAATATGAGCTGGTGGCCACAGATTCAAATTGAGCAAATAACCTTTTACATAATGTAAGATAAGTTGTGTATTATAGATCCAAAAGTGCCTGTTGAAATTTCATTCACTGGGCTGTCTTTTCTTTTTATATTCTAATCTGGATGGACTATGGAGCACCAGAAATAACCCAAGTCTAAGTAATAACTACTGGAAAATGGATTGAATAATAGACAACACAGTTTTTGGAGTCCATGGATATCATCTGAATGTCTGCTCTATCCTTTCTTGCTATCTAGGCTTAATGCCATTAACTCTAGTTTCACTTCTAATCCATACTTAACAGAGAAAATTGAGAAGAAATGGCAGGAAATGCTGCAAAAGCTATGGCAAAAGCTGTTGGTGAGTACCAATATCCATGGCGAGAAAAGTTGGCTAAATACAAAGATGAGCTAGCCAAGGGTGTATGGGGTTACTGGGAGCTCGGGGCGTGGAAGCCGCTCGCTGTGAGTGCTCGTCACCGAGCTAGAATCCGTAAGGAAGCTCTGCTTGCAGGAGAAGACTGGCCGTATGATCCCAAGAGGAAAGAGATGAGGACGAAGAGGAAAGGGCATAAATGTGACCGGATAGCAGCAGCGAAGAGGGCGAATACGGTTGAACTGATGAAGAAGATGCCGCAGATGCTGCTTGATTACAAGAAGCGCCGGTGGGAGAAGAAGATGAAGGAAGAAGATTCAAAGAAGTAAGATTGAAAGTTTTATTGATAGGGATTTCAATTGTTGGATTTGTCATTTGTGTTTTATGAAAGCAATTCTCATGCCAATTTTCTTGCTGAGATGGAGAGGGAAATTGCAAAAGTCATCTACATCTTACTTGTATTTCACATATTATTGATATGTATAGAGAGTCCAAATAATGGATTTGAATTTATGATAAAATCTTGGTTCCGAATCTAATATTAAGTCTCAACCTTATTCATTTATAACCCGGAAAGTTTAGGTAATGACCATGGATGAAAATATATCTGTTGTTGCTATATTGGTATTGGACATATTAGATAATATGTATTGGTATCGGATATAGTAAGAAAATATTCTGAGAATTGTGAGCTAATAGGTAAATATCAGCCCAACATCGGATATATCGTATGATATATTGCGATATATCATCAATACAACAAGATATTATGGTTTTGTCGCTATATTGGGGTAGTGTGATACTGATAAATATTGGTTAGTATTTTCATCCATGGTAATGACACCATGATGTGAAGATTATGGTGTAATGCTGTGCAGTTGATAGAAGAGATGATTCAATAGCTAATGGTAAATGGAATCAAAGGATAAACAAGGAATCTCTAAAGTAGAATTATTAAACTGATATTGAATTAGCCCGTGCTAACTTAGAGCGAATTCTAGAAGAGTCGTCATAATATCTGCAGGAGTTTACATAATTTTTCGAAAACCTTAATTGACACCTAATTTGATTTTGGGGTCAATGCGGCTAGCAGGTGCCCCACCTTTTTTTCTTTTTATCTTAATCATACTTTAGTTTTAGATGATATGGAGGTACCGTAGAATCTAGGCAGTATTGAGCAGCTAAGATGAAGGGAATTAAAAAAAAATGTAGAATCCTTTTTTGTTTTTTAAAAAGAAACACTGAAATGACCTGGATTCAAATATAGAATTAATGGGACCTAATTTATCTGAGAAACTGTATTTTATTGAATGGAAGAACAATGGATAATTTGTCACGACCTGGACTAGGTAATAATTAACAATAATAATGAAAAATTTATGAAATAAATTTCCAACCAAATGGATACACTCGAATATGACACCCAATATTGGGTTATATCTGACAAAATATCAAAATTGTTGATAATAATAGTGACATCAATAATCACAGGATATTTTCGAATTATCGGTTCAGATATCAAATACTAGTCATAACCTGCTATACAATCTGCAAGAAAAAATAACAGTCTGAATAATGCAAAATTACATTATTGATTTTGAATTATCTATAAAATGCTATAATCCCAATATCAAAATAATCTAAAACATGCTTCCATCAAAATACAATATACTAATATTAGCCTATACATAATCTCTTCCTTACAAACTAATGCATTGAAATACAAATGTAAACCTAACTACAAATCTAATAATCACAAGTCATAACTAAAGTTTCTATAAGCGTCCACATCTAAGCTCTCTATAAGTAATCTATAACTCTCTAATTTGAAGGGGGTTAGAAATAGTAAAATTATGAATCAAAAGCTTAATAAGTATCAATATATATATATATATATATATATAAAATGAAACAAATATGTTCATAAATTAGAGCAAAGAAGTAAAAATAATAAAATATGTACAAATTCTAATACAAATTAAGGGTCCAAACATGTCAAACGCCCAAACGTGATTTCGTACATAAAATTTGCAAGGTGTATATGAATATCATATAGTCAAATGTACAAAATTGTTCAAAGTCTTGAAATCCAAGGTTCAAATACCATAAATCAGATAAATCCAAGCACTAAGCAAATCCTACAAATTTCAAGGGTTTAATATCTCAAATGTTAATTCTAGTGCAGGAAAATATTGAAAACTCAGAAACATGCCAAATCTGAAAACTAAAGACCAATTTTGAGGAAGAATTATACATACTTTCGATAACCTTAATCCGAATCACTACTATTTAGACGTATAAGTGGGCTATCTATATCTCCCTTCCTATAAATAGGGTCAAACGTTACTTTCTTTAGTCATCTATGGATGATAGGTATAGTCTTTAAGTCCGTTTAAATATATTAGAACGTCTAAGTATATTAGTTTCGTTCGATTCCTTATGATGGTTCTCAATAAAATACTAAATCGAGAAACTTTATAACAAATCTCTAAAACTTTTCCTTCCTGATGGAAAAGTACAAAACTTCTATTTCGAAAAGTACAAATATAAAATTTTTTATTCTGTGGGAAAGTATGAATATCGAAATATAACAAAATAGAGTTCGACGTGAAGCACATGTATGAAATACCACATATAATGCCAGATGCACATTTTTCATGAATTTTTTTTTTCGCAAATGTTTCATATATAAATATAATATTTTAAAATATTTATTTATTTTGTACAAAGCAAACAAGCTCCTGAAATATTAAGCAAAATCAAAATAAAATATTGAAACAATAGATAAAACCACATGCATGCATGCGAAATCAAAGTGGGGGAAGTAGATGATAACATGCATGTATAATAAATAAATAAATGTAAACAAAATTAGAGAAAACCTGAGATATACTAAAGATTGGGATTGAAAATACTTGCCGCCTTAACTCTTAAATCCGACAAATTTGATAAAATGATGCTTTAAAATCACCTTCTTCTTTTCATCTCTCTTTTTTGTTTTATCTTTCTTTCTCCTTTCTCCTTTTTTACCGCAAAAATACCTGAAAATAGTGTCAGGTGTGCTTATTTAGGTGAATTGGCGCATGAATGCCACTCAGGTTGCATTAGGCGCCACTCCATTCCTCAGTCATGCATGAGTGTCGCATTAGGCATAGCTCAGGTATGAACAATCTATCAATTCTGCATATGGGCACTGCAAAGGCACGCTTTAGGTGTCATATAGTTTTCTTGAAACACGCTCGAGCACTCCAATGACATTTCTTGGGTGTGAACTTTTTGCCCGAAATGTGCACTAGCACACGTTAGGCTTACATCTAGTGCCAAGCTTGCTTTCATTCTCGAATTTTCCTTGAAACTTTTCATTGTATAAATATTTTAAATAAATTCAAAATAAATTGATAATATCAAAATAAATTAATTAAAAAGCGGGTGTTACAACTCTCCCGTCATTGTAAAATTTTATCTTTGAAATTTACGTATCTTAAGACTTAAATAGGCAGTGATACTTTCTCCAGACTTCATTCTTCGAATGAGTGATTTCTCTAAAACATCTTAATTAAAGGAATAACCTTGATGCACAACATTTAATCTGTTCTTTTCAATATCTAAAACGGAACCTCAATATACGTCAAATTTTCATCAGTTTGTAATGTTCCATATTCAATAACATGCGAAGGATCAAAGATATATTTCCTCAATACATAAACCTGAAAAATATCATAACAATCCGCCAAATTAGGAAGTAAGGCAATCTATAAGCTACCTTTCCATACCGTTGTAAAATTTCAAATAGTTCAATGAATCTCAACTTTAATTTTCCTTTCAGCCTGAATTTTGAGATTTCTTTCCTGGGAGACACTTTCAAAAATACATGGTCACCTACCTCAAACTTAAAATTAGATTAGTATAACTTATCTGGCGACTTTGAGTGATTATTAGACGATCTCGAATAATTTTAATCTTGTCAGACATTTCCTGAATAATGTCAGGGTCTAAAAGTTTGCAATTATTAATAACTTTTCAATTAATAGGAGACCTACATCTTCGTCCGTATAATACCTTTAAGGGGGCCATCCCAATACTTGACTGATAGCTGTTATTTTATACAAATTTAGCTAATGGTAAGTAATTATCCCAATTCACCTTCATCTCTAAAACAGATATCATTAGCATATCTTCTAATATTTAGATAGTCCTTTTTGATTGACCATCTATTTGGGGGTGAAATTCTGTACTGAATTTTAAATTGGTATCTAACTCTTTATATAAGTTTTCTCAAAATAAACTGACAATAACAAAATAAATTAATTGAAAATCAGGCATTACATAATTTCGAGTTAATAATAGAAGAATGATAATTTTATATGAGAACAAAAAAAATACATTGAGGTCGTTAAAATGAAGACCGTTTATTATGCCTGTTAGGAGACATAAGCGTTTTGAAGATGCTTATTATAGAAGAGATAAAGGGACGCCAACAAAGGTTTGAAAGAAAACTAGTAGACTTAATGTTGTATATTTTGATGCGGAAGATATACGATTTACAACAAAAGTAAATAAAACGAAACATTCATATTCAGGGTTGCAATAAGATGAGCCAAGCTTACACATTCTTGTGTGGTTTAATATTTTCTATATTAGAAATGAACTCGAGTTAGACCTTATGTTTTTAACTCATACTCAATTTTAAGCTTTGATCAGAGCTTAATTTGTTCATGTATTAACAATTTGTCATGTAATGACCTTGATTAGAGCAATCGCAAAGCCAATACATGCTGGACAAATCGGCCAAAATAAGTGAAAACATCAATTAATGCAACAATAAAACATCTATGGGCCAATAACAGTTTGGCCAGATTAGTAAGTTAGTATATAGGATGTCACATCATTTGGAAGAAAAGAATGTATGTGTTTTGCAGTAGGTTTTTGGCTGTCTCATAATGAGGACAATTCATGGTGGGAAGCAAAGTATAACGGGCAACTAACAAAGTAAAGAGAAGTCAGTAGTTCAGTAACTGAAGCTCTTTCTAACGCAGCATCAGAATTGGATAGTATACAAGCTTCAGCACTGAGATAGCAAGCCATGAGTTATAACTATTAACATTATTAGTTGTTGTTAGTTAGTTGAAAATTTGGTAAGAAAGATAAACAAAGGATTTGCGGGGGAATTTGTACTATATAAAGGATGCAAATACTGAACTGAAACTAGAATTGTAGATGTAGTTTAATTTCTACTATATAAAGAGAAGTCCGATAGCTCCCCTCTTTTCCTATCTCTTGCTCTGTTCTCCCCTGCCTTCTTCCCCTTCCTGCTTACTTCCTTTCTTTCTTTAACAATTGGTATCAGATTTCTGATCCTGTGTTTCCACATTCATTGATGCCACAATGACTTTCAAGAAAGTTTCCATGGTAGATCAACTCAAGCAATTCTGACTGGCAATTCAAGAAGAACATCAATAACACAAACAAGTCACGGACAATAAGTTCAGCCTGATGGATTAGAAAAAGTGCCTTTAATGGTTGATTTGAAGCAGCTTTTACTCGCCAAACTAACTTCTACTTCTGAAAACCAGCTGGTACCCAATTCTCCACATCATGTATCACTTTTCCCTCCTACTATTTGCATTCCTGTGTGTTGGGGTTCGAAACCCGGATCCACTTGATCCGGTAGCAGCGGAATACCCGAATCCCCATGTCATCAACAGCCACCATTTAGTAGGAATAAGGAATACAAGAGATGCACAGTATTTTTTACGTGGAAACTTCTTCTCAAACCGAAAGAGAAAAATCACGGGACACAAAGTCTACCAATAAATCCACTATGTAAAATGGTTACACAAACCCAAAGACAGAATACGACAACCACCCTGGCTACACAAGCCATAGAGGCAAAAATCGAACAAAAGAGCACGAGAATACAAAGTTCTCACATTTTGTGTTTCACTCACTACTCTCTCTTTCTTCTACTCTTTCTCTCCTCACTGTAGTGTTCTCTGCTCTCTCATTTTACAAGTGTTGGTAAAATAGCAACCACCGTTTCACCCTCGCACTCATGCGGCCGGTGCACAGCGCCCCTGGTGTTGTCTCCCACATCAGCCCGCTGCAACCCGTACGTACTGGCACTTCCATGCTCTCCTTGGTGCCAAGCACACGCACACGGTGGCTTTCCTCTGGACACCCACACTGGTGTCTTCTCACCACACATACTCCTGAAGCTCCTGGTGCTCTTATATAGACGTCCTGGCTCCACCTAATCTCATCTTCTCAGCTGGTCATCTTGCAGATAATTGGTGTCACGTCTTCACCAGTTCCCGATCTTCCTGTAGGCTCATTCCCTACAAGACGACGCATGCTTTGCACTGTGCAAACGCGTGCTCTGCAACCCAACTGCCAGCCTGCTGACCAACCTTGGAAAGACATCTGTCCGCTGCCAGTTGTTACTTTCCACATTTTCTTAGGCCCGTTACTTAGTCGGTCAACTTTCCGTTGACCGGATTCATCTCCCAACCAGTCAACATCTCATTGACCATCTTCAGCATTCATCCGGTCAACCTTCGTTGACTGTCCTCTACTGCCATCCGGTCAACCTCCCTGTTGACCGTCTTCTGCTGCCCATCCGCCATCCAGCATCACTCCTGCAGCTCTCAGCCGATAAACCTCTAGTTGACCGGAATCCACAGTTGGCCATCCGCCGGTCAATCTCCATTGACCGTTCATTGTTCTCCGGACTTCCACCAAATGAACTCCGTCATTTGCTCTCCGAAAATCTTCCGATAACAAACCAATTTGTTGGGTTACCCACAAGGGAGTGACTAGATCCAACACTGTGTCCCAAACAAATCCTCCAATATAAATCACAATCAGATGTCCCCCTTTTCATCAACCTAAATTGGATTTTTCCTCCTTTGATGGCCATAATGTACAATCATGGATATTTCGTTGTAAAAAAAATACTTCAGCTTCTATCACATCCTTCTGCATCAAAAGATTGAAATTGCTTTGATCTACCTGAAGGTCGAGCATCTATCTGGTTTCAGGGCTATTCCATTACCATGCTTTATAATTCTTGAGATATCTTTACCCATGATCTTTGCACTCGGTTTATGACAAGTCTTTTGTGGATATAGTTAAAGAATTCAACTAGCTGTAGCAGACTTCTTCGTTAGAAATATATTAAGATAAGTTTGAAGAAATAAGAGTCTTAATACTTTAGCAAAACCAAAATCTCTCTGATGCTTATTTTGTTTTCTACTTTTTGAGTGAACTCAAAGATTAAAGACGTAATATCGCAAAACTCTTGAATCCTTCCTCTTTGACTCAAGCCTTTCATGTTGCTTCTTTACAAGAACAGGCCTTTAAATCCTGACAAAAGAAAGCCAAACCATCTTTCAAACCATTTCTCAAGTAATTTATCTAGAATGACACTCCACATTCACTACACAAATTACAGACAAGCAGACAAGAACCAAGCACTTCCACTTCCCTTTACCAAAAATGTGCTCTTGGGTTGTGTTGCAGATGCAACGAATATTTTTTTTCGGGTCACAAATGTATCCAGAGACAATACGATTTTATTACTATGGATTCTATTGATGGCTCAAATCAGATCACACCAGCGGATGACCACGAGATGTTACCAGTATCTGAAGAAGTGACATTTGAAATCTTGGTCCATGCTCTTTCAGTCAACCCTTCCAATAACACCATCAAGATTAATGGAAAGACACACAATCATCTTCTATTCATCTTGATTGATAGTGGCTGTACTCATAATTTCTTGGATCCCAAAGCTATTGCTACCATCGAATTTTCAACCACAGCTACTATTCCACTCAATGTAATTGTAGCTTATGGCAATAGAATGGTAAATGATTCACTATGCCATTCCTTCCCATGGACCATGCATGGTCATTCTTTTAATGTTGATTTTCATTTTCTTCAAATGGGTAAATATGACATGGTATTTTGAGTACATTGGTTAAGCCAATATAGCCCTATCATGTTTGATTTCAATAATCTGACCATTTCTTTCAATTACCATGATACCAACATTAATCTACAGGGCATAACTGAGATGGTTTCCTTGACATGCATTTCAAGAAAGACACTATGGAAATGGTTTTACTTGATTTGAGGCTATATTGCTCAGTTTTTCTCAACAAGTACGCCACAATCGTAGGTTGCATATTATCTTGATTTTCCAATTTATTATCAACTCTTACAGTGATGTCTTTGCTATTCTAACTTCATCATCACCACTAAGAAACTCTGACCATCAGATTCCATTAGTCCACAATGCACAACCAGTCAATTTAAGGCCCTATAGATATAAGCACGTTCAGAAACATGAAATAGAAAATCAGGTCAAGGAGACGTTGCACATTGGCATCATACAACACTAGCCCCTTTTCTTCTCCCATGTTATTAGTCAAAAAGAAAGATGGCTCATGGAGATTTTGTATCGACTATAGACACATCAACAATTAAATAATTAAAAATAATCCGGCTACCGTCAAATACGAACGCATCCATTGGACATTCATAAATTGGACTTTTGTACTCACTAGGGTCATTATGAGTTTATTGTCATGCTTTTTGGCCTCATCAATGCACCTGCCACATTCCAATTACTTATGAATAAGATTTTTTAAAGGTAGTTTTGCATATTTATTTTAATCTTCTTTGATAGCATATTAGTGTATAGTGCTTTATGGGAGCTACATTTACTCCATGTTTCTAAAGTTTTGGAAGTGCTATGTTCCAATCAGCTTTTTGCCAAGCTTTCCGAGTGTTCTTTTGGGTAGCACCAAATGGAATACTTTAGTCACATTTTTTTAGGTTCGGGAGTTGCCATATTCCCAACCAATATTATTGCAATGAAGAATTGGCCAAGGCATGCAACCATACAGGCTATGAGAAGCTTTTTGGATCTAATAGGTTACTATGGAAGGTTCATAACAACATATGGCATGATAGCTAAACCTCTACATGATTTGCTATGACATCACGAGTTGCTGTGGGACGAGAATGCTGAAATAGTTTCTAATAGCTAAAGGAAGTTATGGCAAAGGCCCCTATTTTAGCTTTATCAGACTTTACAGAGACGTTTGTCATATATAAATGGATGCTTCCAGTTTGGGCATGGGAGCAGTTCTTTAACAGAAAGCAAGGCCTATTGCTTTTGTTTGCAATCATTTGGGCCAATCAATCAAGGACGACTAGCTTTTGAAGGGAGTTATTAGCCAACTTATTTGCTGTCACTAAATGCTGCCACTTTCTACAACACTAACCTTTTATCTTAAGAACAGATTAGGAGAGTCTCAAACACCTCTTGGAATAGAAGTTTACTTCCGTTTTACAGTAAAAAAGCTTATAGAGCTTTTGAGATTGCAGTATACAATTTAATACAAGAAAGGCTCCTAAAATATTGTAGCTGATGTATTATCTAGGCAGTTTGAGTCTTCTGAATTTCATAACTCTTTGGGCATCTTACCTTTATGGCTACAGCAGGTGGAGCTCAGTTATACAGAGGATCAGTTGGCACAGTCCCCCTAGCTGGATTTATTGAAAACCCAACCATTAGATCTCCTAGCTTTTCAGGTTGGGATTTTGAAGTACCATAACAGAATTTATACGGGGATTTCATCTGAGATATGCGGCAAGTTGATTGAAGCACTTCATGCCTCTCCTGGAGGAGGTCATTTAGGTATTGTGGCTACATACAAAAGGTTGCATTAATTATTTTACTTGGCTTGCATTAGCAAGTAATTCATTTTTCATACATAATTGTGACATTTGCCAACAAAATAAATCCGAAAAACCCATTATCCTGGTCTTCTTCAGCCTTTATAAATACCATCTCAAGCTTAGTCCATTACCATAGACTTCATTGAACACATGCCCCTTTCTCATGATAAAGACATTATTTTAGTTGTTTTTGACAGCTTTACAAAGTATGCTCACTTTCTTCTACTAAAATATTTATTAACTGCTGTCAATATGGCATAATCTTCTCAGACAATGTTGTCAAATTGCATGATTTACCCTCTATTGTTATTTCAGAAAGAGACAAAATATTCACAAGTAATTTTTGACAATTCCTCTTTAAAGCCTTGGGAACAAAAACTGACTCTATCTACTGCATATCATCCTCAATCTGATTGACAAATAGAGCATGTAAACTGAATACTGGAAGGTTATCTTAGATGTATTACTAGCCACAAGCCAAATGGTGGTACAATTCTACTTATCATACTTCCCTTAAAATGTCACCATTTCAAGCTCTTTGTCGCTACTTACCTCCACACTTCTTGACCATCTCAAGGACATTCCTTTTACCTCAGTTAACGCATCTTAAAAAACTGTCATTCCTTAAACATCTTCATTAATAGACAAGTGCAATTGTCACAACACTGTATAAAATTATTAGCTAACAAGTACCGGGTGTATAGAACATTTGAAATTAGAGACTTGGTGTATTAGAAAGCTACAGCCTTACAGACAAACGTTGGTTGCTATAAGGAGATCTCTAAAGCTTACTTCTAAGTACTTTGGTCCTTCTCCAGCTGTAGCAAAGATTGTTAATGTTGCATACAGATTAACTTTACCTCCACAATGCCTCATTCATCCTATTTTTTATGTTTCATTACTTAAATAGTGCATTGGCAATTGTTATCATCCATAGCTACCTTTGCCACTCCTCACAGATACACAGCCTTTTGTGATGGAGCCACTAGAACAATTTAGAAGGAAAATTATACAGTGTTGCAATGGCTGACTCAATGGACAAAACACGAACCTTGTTGATGCCATATGGGAGGACTCTTCCTTCATCCCTATGCAATTTCCTTCATTCCATTCTTGAGGAAAATAATGTGGTTCAGGGGAGGGCAGTTGTCACATAATGAGGACAATTCATGGTGAGAAGCAAGTAACGAGTGACTAACAAAGTAAAGAGAAGTCAATAATTTGGTAACCGAAACTCTTCCTCATATAGCATTAGAATCGAATCAGTATACAAGCTTCAGCACCGAGATAGCAAGCCGTTAGTTACAGCCGTTGATTTTGTTAGTTGTTGTCAATTACTTTATAGTTTGGTTAGGAAGATAAAACAAGGGAGTTACATGAAAATCTGCACTATATAAAGGATGAAAATATTAAACTGTAACTAGAACTGTGGATGTAGTTGATTTTCATATTTGTTTCTAAGGAAGCCTGTCAGTCTTGTAGCTTCCCCTCCTCTTTTCCTACTTCTTACTCTGTTCTCTGGTGCTTTCTTTTCCTTTCCTCTTACTTTCTTTCTCTAATATAGGCATCTCCATGATAATTTGTCTTTTCCTGAAAAAAACTCATAAGGAACAAAATCATACGAGGATAGGTTTATGTTACAGTCCAAATTAGACAATATATTATCATACAGGTTTGAATCGTTGTCTTATGCTATCAAAGTCGATCACAATTGAAAGTGTGCGGATGCTTGCTGAGTCAATCTTAAATCGTGCCACACCCAAAGGGGATGTTATTACTTAAGGGGAGTCGAGTGTGGAGATCGGTGTCTGAGGTTCCCCATTGCCTAAGAAAAGAAAGGGGATGTACATTATAGTAAGATTTAAATGCCTTCATAATAACAAATCATTTGGCCTTGAGGGTGAGAAAGGTCGTAATTTTGCCATAAAAACTACATATCAACATAACTTATGAATGCACAACAAATAGATGCTTTATTATTAAAGTCAGTTAAGCTTAAACATGAAAGCTTTTTTTAATTGTGATTAAATCACATTTAATGCAGATACGTGATTAATTAATAAAACAAAAAGGTATTTTAAAGATAAAAAGAAATTAAGTTATACATTTTTAGGTTTAACTTGATTTTTTAAGTTGTACATAAATTTTAAGCTGATCTTTATTCTTATAACCCCAACTCTGTTTTGTCTGTTTTGGTGCAAAAAACTTACAGGCTCCAGTTTGACTTGTGACTTGTTCTGTTTATGGAACTTAGAGCTCAAGCATGATTTTTATGTGTAAACAAACCAAGGGCCAAGCCAGACTTTGCATAGGTGCAGAAGAACTTATGAGCAAGCCAAATCCAAGCTTTTAAGTAAGTTTGCTATCCCCTAAAAAGTGATTGACAAGGTAGGTGTTGAATAAATAATTCAACGATAAATTATGGAGAAGGTCATATGTCCAACAACTCTTTTAATCCATTTTCATATAAAAATTCATCAAACTTTTGCTGAAAGGGGGCCTGAAAAAGTGAAAAGAAAGTAGAAAATTGTTTATTAAAAAGAGTTACTTTACTAAAATATTCAGACCTTTTTTACCTAATACGTTTTATTTCTCATAGGAGGCCCCATTAGTGGATTACTATCATTAACAAGTGGGTAGTATCTTAAGGAAGTGATTCTTCCCACTTACTATTCAACAAGCCACCATAAATATTCCTTCCGCTTGCCCCTTTATTCCTCCCAAGCTTATCACCTCTCTGTTATAACCCAGCACAGAAAACTTACAATATATTTAATTATTAAAATAAAATAAAGTGGATATAGAATAATTATTCTTGGAGAATAGAATATGATGAGAATAGAGTTAAAATTGTTATTCTTATATTTAGTTGTTGGAATATAATAATGTAAAAATAATAAATAGTAGTAATAATAATAATAATAATAAATGTAATAATAATAATAATAAACGTAATAATAATAATAATTATTATTAGTAATACGGAAATTGTTATTTTTACATATGATGCGTACCTGGATCCGACTTCGAACAGGCTCGGATTCATCTGGATTGTTTGAACCGGCTCCGTTCACTGAGTGCGAATCTTGCACACCACTAAATCCTGCACAATAGGTCAGTGTGTCGGCGGGATGTTATCCCGCCGAAAATACTCTGACGCTCATGTCAGTAAAGCTTCCTAAAATAGGGAAGGTAATGCTGAAAAGTGAGAGAAAGTAAGAGGGTTGATCTGTCGGGAGTGCTCGCTTGTCGAGGACGTGAGCGATCACTTCCTACTCACAGTGAGCATAAGGAAACGATGTTTTGAAAGCGTGAAAGCTTCCGGAAACGACTCTCGAAAAGCCGATTAGGTCTCCAGGAAGCTGGAGGCTTCTGGTGGGATTCAGAGGATGAACGCTCGGAAGAGTGGAAGAGACGATGGGCCTCCGTCTAGTACTCTGTAAGCGTTCGTGGATGTAAGAGTTCTCTCTGTAAGCAAGAACTTGGGTACGTGAGAGTATGGCTGTAAGAGATCGTCTCTGTATGTCAGCAATTGCACGTAATAACTTCTTGTGTGTCAGTAAGAACATATGAATCAGATTGCTATGTGTGTAAGCCAAAAGCATGTATATCAGAATGCGTTAATCAGAAGCCATCCCTGAATCAGAATTCTAGGGTTTACTTAAGGTTGATATGGTGATCTCCCTCATTTGGAAGGTGTGATTTCCTACATTATTTTTGGTTGGCCTTCTTTTTAGAGCTGATGCCAGTTGCCAAACGGACCGAGATAGCTTCCTTCCACGGCGGTCAGTGGCTTTTCAAATTGCTCACATTCCTTTTGTGTATTTTACCGTTGGAGAGCCCCAATTGGCAGGGAATTGAGAAAATATGGCACCTTTCTTATGGGAAGGGCGCTGATTTTGTCAATGTCCATTTTGAGAGCCGGCTAGGATTGTGGAAGATGCTGGGAGAGCCGTTGTTGGCCGTCTGATGGATTATGGGCTCAAGTGGGCCAGATTCGTAATCGTAGAAAGCCTTTGTTGGGCCTACTGATACAGTACACCCGGTCAACGCTTGAGTTGATCATTTGCGTATGAGTTGGCCGTCTGTTAAGGTCTAGATGGTCAACGCTGGCATTGACCGTCCTGGGCCTTTCAGGGTTTGTGCCTGCGTCTCCAGTTGGGCTGTTCACGAGTTGATCGTTCAGCAGGCCGTTTTGGGCCTACGTTGACTTTGGTCCAGTCCATTTTCGGTATATCCATCACTAAACACCATGCCGGTGGCCAGAATTCTGGTCTCTGGTATGTTCATGATGGGATGCTCCTTATTGCCCTTCGTCGTTTGAGGATCCCAGAGGACTCTATGAAAGGCAGAGAGGAAAGTTTGACCAAAACTGTTGACCGTTTTGGTTAGTTCCGAAGAAGGGTGTTGACCGTTCTGGTTAGTTCTGAAAAAGAATGCTGATTAGAACTGTTGACCGTCTTGGTCAGTTCTGGATTAGAACGTTGACCGAAACTGTTGACCGTCTTGGATAATTCTGGAGAAGAATATTAACCAGAACTATTGATCGTCTTGGTCAGTTTCAGAGAAGAACGTTGACCAAAACTTTTGACCGTATTGGTCAGTTTTGGAGAAGAATATTATCCAGAACTGTTGACCGTCTTGGTCAGTTTCGAAAAAGAATATTGACAAGAACTGTTGACCGTCTTGGTCAGTTCTGGAGAAGAATATTGACCAGAACTGTTGACCGTCTTGGTCAGTTCTGGAGAAGAATATTGACCAAAATTGTTGACCGTCTTTGGCCAGTTCCGGAAGACTTTCTGCCAACCTTGATGGTCGCGTGGCCACAAGCCGGCTTGCAGGCCAAAAGCAGACACACGTCTTCTTTTGGTTGGGTGGATATCATTGCCATTAATGCGTCAGAGATCTGCCTTTTGAAGAGTCAAGCAGGGAGGCGACACGTGGCAGGACTGATGGCGTCCTCTCTAAGGGGTTTAAGGCGTTTTTGCTGTTCAAGTTTCCCTCAACGTTTCGAAAACCTTCTACGCCTCCTAGCCATCGTCTTCTTCGTCTCCAACTTCTCAGAAACCCTAGCTCTTCCTGCAAACCATGGCCCCCGTCGCCGACATCGCCTCTATCCTCAAAGAGGGTGACGTTAAAACT
>JAOVVI020003629.1:0-18781 GCA_028571085.2 Nepenthes alata | reverse complement strand
ATGTCAATTTGATGTTTGTGAAATTGGGATTTGTGAAAGTAATTAGTGGCTTAGAAGAATAGATGGAGACTATCATGAGAATAATAAATTTACATTTGAGGATGTTTTTTTGACAAACGGTTCAGTGACTTAAATTATTGGAGTAAATGAGAGTATGCCACATTAAATTGAAAATAATATGAATCTTGAATGATAAGTGCCTCTAAAACTAATCTATGAAAACTTGTAAATGATGTAGATTCTTAGGGAGATATATAAAGATGAATAGGTCATTAAAGCCAATAAGGTAAGGAATTAGAAGAATGTGAACATTTTATTTGATGATGATAAATATTAGTTTTTGTTATGAGTATTTTGAGAACGATATTTTTCAATTTTGTTAATTAATTTCATGGTTTTTGTATGTTTATGATAAGTTGTGCTTATTGGTTATCATCTTTTATGTTTAGTTGAACTATGAGTTTACATCTATTGTCAGAGATGTCTTTTGACGTTCTCTTTTCTATTATTAGTTTTGACAATTAAAATTCATTATAAATAAATATATATATATATATTAGCAGTGGACATCTAACTTTCATCAGGCCTACCCCTGGACCTTCACCTAGGCCTCGTTAACCCTTTGTGCCTTTAACAAACAAGGCTGGCTTAAACTTCATTTTTCTCATTAATTTATGAGTATGTCTGCATTGTGCTTCAGATGCTGTTTGTGTGTTTTCAGACGGAAAGTGCATGATAAATATGATGGTGGGGAGAAAAGAGAATTGAAGGCAATAGGTGGATTGAAATTGAAGACAGTGATGTACTAAGAAGAAACCCAATTTTCTGTGGTGTAGGATTTTATTGGTAATTATATTAGCAATCTTTTATTGGGTAAGGTAAGGTGACTACCATAATATTGTCCACAAATGGGGCTACGAATAACAATTGTGCATGTGCACAGATTATTGAACCAAAAGCCACGGTATTATCTTTGGAAGGGTTTTTCTTCATTGGAGAAACATCTCACAGCCCTGCCTTGGCTCTTATCTGGGAAAATATTGTTCCTCTAAATGGCCAGATCTGGACACAGCTAAGCGCAAAAACAGAATAGCAAAGATTAAACTTGTTATGCATGCTTGGGTTATCAACTTTCATTGCTTAATGGATTAGGAGAATATACTTTACACTCATGACCCACCCAATTGCAATCAGCAAGGATAACTTGAGTTGGGGCAGTTCAGCCCATGGTAAAGAGTGCTATTCGTACCATGCATATCCCAATTTAACCTAATTCATGATCTGTGATTCTGGAGGGTGGGTTGCTGGATCTGGGATTTATTCAATCATATAGTTTGGGCTCGTAGAATATGGCACTCCTGAGGCTTTCTTTCTAATAGTATCAGAAGGCCCAATGAATTGGGGTTTGCTAGATATGATGCAAAATGGATTTTATTCTATTGTTGTCATCATAGACTTCTCTATGAAAAATTCAAATCTAGAGGTTGCTTTGTACTTTTGTGCTGGATGATAAGGGAAGGAGATTCTTCTTCAGGGAAAAATCATAATATCCTCAAGTGTTGCCCCTTCTCTGCAAAATAAAAGGAAATGGAAAGGATAATATTTCAATCAAACTCTGGCATTAAAGATGCTTATGGATGAAGGCACAGCACCAAATAAATCGTGTAACTCTTCACATTAAGGTCCATTGATGCTTCGGATTTTTTGTTTTGGACTCTTTCTTTTCTTCTTTTTTTTTCGATAACTCTTCCTTATCCTTCATTGTTTTGGATTTTCTTCTTCTTGTTTTTGTAGACACCGCTTGGGATTTGGGGCTGTTTGTTGAATTATTATGGTGGTTATCTCTGTTGGGCTTTGATCATAAGTCTCTGATGCAATAAAGCTTAGTTTGAGCTATACCCGAGGGATGTGGGATGCATGGCCTCCTGTTTTGTTGTCCTTATTAATGGAAAGTCACGTGTCATTGCCCCTCACCTCAAAAGCAGGTGAGAGGTGATGGTCTAGTATTGTGGTGCTAGAGGGCATATTGTGTGCTTGTTCTTGAGGGCCTTCATTAATGGTATTCCCTTTCTTTTCTCTCTCATTAGACAGTTGATGACATTCTATATGCTAAGATATTTTACATATGTTTGTTCTGTTTTTTAATAGGAAAGTCAAGTCTTAGCATGACTAGATTTCATTTAATATATTTTCTTGTTTTCCAAGCGCCATGGTCTATATATAGGCTCTATGTACTGGTTTAAGTTGGCGTTGAATGGAAATTTGATTTGTTTATGGGTGCATCTCATGATGTTTGGACTTGTTCCTACATCAGTTCTTGGCTTGCCTCTCTCAGGTACAACCTTGTCTAGATATATTCTGTAAGGATTTTGTCCCCTCTATGTACATAAATAGGCTCTATGTACTGGTTAAAAGGGCCCTTTTTCTGCATTTTTTATTTTCAGATGCCTGCAGAGCCCTTTTGTGAATCATGGAAGTTGACTGTGGGATGGTTCATGTAATTACCTTGAGGAAATAGGTCTCTGCCGTTGTGCATTTTCAATTTTCAGATGCTTGCAGAACCATCGCGGTGAATTGTACAATTTGACTATGGGCTGATTTATGTATTCCCTTGATTATATGCTTAGTGGCCTGAGAAGCTTCTTTTATTGGTAGATCCTTGAAAATCAGATATGGTTGTTTAATGAATCGTTCTGATGCTTAACATTGAGGTTTAGGGCCACTGAGGCTTCCCTGCAGATTCTGTTTTAGGCATCCTTCATGCAAAGTTTTCTTTTTTAACATTTTATGGCCTAATCACTTTAATTTAACAGCCCCTTTAAAATCTTTCAGGAATCATTTAATTTCTAACATGCTTTTTTTTAGAACAAGGTATACAAAGATGTCTAATTTTTGAACCAGGTATACCAAGATCTCTAATTGTTTGAATGTTTGTGTTACTGGACGGGTTGATTGCCAATTCATTATGTATTAAGAACATTATGATAAGTTCACTCTACCTTTTCCTTCCCTCCCCTGTTTGGTTGCAGGTTCCATGTGGATAAAATGTCTTCAGCCCATGTATATTTAAGATTGCACAAGGGTCAGACAATGGATGATATATCTGAAGGATTGTTGGAAGATTGTGCCCAGCTAGTTAAAGCAAATTCTATCCAAGGCAAGACTGGAAGGCCTTCTTGCTGCTTCTGTTTATCTATTTTATAACAGTTAGCTAATTATTTTCTTAACAAAGAATACAAATTTCAACAACAACTTGGACAAATGAATACTTTGTCTTAGCTTTGTTTTCTGAGGGTACCGAATTGAAGCATAGCTTAAGTGGATGTGCTTCTTTCTGTGTGAGGGAACTTTCTTCTCCAATATTCCTTTATTCTTTAATTGTGGCGCATTGATTTGAATAAGGGTTGCGATACAGCTGCAACACCAGGACGACCCTTACATTTGCTTATAATATGCCCATGAACTGGAATTTAAACTATGTTGTGGCAGTTGGCACTAATTTATACTTATGTAAAAAGACATTGATATAGCAACATAGATCTTGTTTTTCAATACCCGTTCCCTTGTCACAGGAAACAAAGTGAATAACATCGACGTTGTTTATACTCCCTGGTCAAATTTGAAGAAAACTGGTTCCATGGATGTTGGTCAAGTTGGTTTCCACAATTCGAAGATGGTATAATCGTATCTATCCTTTAAGTATATGCATTCTTGAAGGATACTGCTTGTGACTTAATTATTTGTTTTCTGTTTCTTTCTTTTTGTTTTGTGGAACATTTTGAAATTGGCCATAGTTGCATATTTTGGTTTTCCTTTCAGGTCCGCACTGTTAAAGTAGAAAAGCGATTAAATGAGGTTGTCAACAGATTGAACCACACAAAAGTTGAAAGGAAGCCAGACTTGAAAGGTAGAGATGTCGTGTAGCATTTAGACATTGTATCTCTTTTTTGTATTTCCTCTCTCCTACCTTTGCCCATCTCTTTATCTTAACTCTTTCAAGAGACAAATAAGCATTTCTCAATATTATGTTTTCATGCTTTGTTATGTGGCATTGCAAATTAATTCTGCAATATGCATGCAGCTGAACACGAAGCATATAATTTATCCGAGAAGGCAGAAAGAAAAGCTCAGCTGAGAGAAAAGGTGAGACTCGTATTTTTCTTCAATATCATAATATGCACCAAGAGGGAGGCCCAGATATTTGGTTGGCAGAAAAGCCAGGTTGCAACCCAAAATATCTGCGAAACAACTGAGTTTTCCACATACCAATCGTTCTGATTTTCCAGGTTGATCTTAAGAGCTGATAGAGCTTCAAAGGCAAGGGCATAAGTTCAGTGCATTATAGCAAGATGCATTATGAAAGATTAAATTGTCATTTGCATAAAATAAGTGGGGTACAGTTAACTTGTTTCCATCATCCTACTAGCTTTGAAACCATTCAAAAACCCACCCTCCACATCCTTGTTCATGAATTTACTTGACACATCCATGACATCCATACTAAGGATAAGTAAAACCAGAGCAATAAGAGGCCATCTGATCAATGATCTCTTAAAGCTGCCAAAAAAAAAAAGGCTATATAATTTCAGAATTTTGGCATGGAGATGCACCATCTGATCCAATTTTTGTTAAAGCCTTTTATGAAACATATAATAGAGGAAACTCCAATCTATATGGTTGAAATCCTTCTCAGTATCTAACTTGAAAAGAATTCCTGGCTGCCACGATCTAAATTGTGCATCATGCACTCGTTTGCTGTAAGGAAGGCATGCTAGAGGTAAATGCATGCTGTAAGTCAGTTTTCCTATATGTTTTTTGAGTTGCCAGATGAAAAATTTAGCTATCTAGTTATAGAGGGCTTCAACCTAACTGATTGGGTAGAAGTCCTTGATGTTTCTGGGCTTCATTTTCTTTGGAACTGAGGAGATAAAAGTGGCATTCAAAGAAGAAACAAAATTGCCAGTAGCATGGAATCCTGCCAAAGAGTTCATGACATCCTCTTTTATTGTCTGCCAGTTTCGCTGGATAAAAAAGGCCAATAGTGTTGAGCAAAATTTGATCTTAGCCATTTATAAAATCAAGAATCAACCCATTGCTGAAAGGTCTACTCACATCAGTTTTTTGCAGATTTTGGACCCCTTTCATCCCTTATCCTCTATGCTGCTATCCCTGACTTCAAGTGAACTAATTAAGGTAGTTAAATCTCCTTGTTATGGAATTCTTGTCTCCTCCTTGAAGCCATAGAGTTCTCACCATTTTTCTCCAAGAGCCTTCCTCCATCTAGAGAACTTCCCCCTGCTCTTTAGAAACCCATATCTCCTCCCATTTCTTCACTCAACTTGCCAGTACCATTTTACATGACAACATAGAAATTTTGTAATGCACCAACATTTTTGATAAATCAAATCCCTGAGCACATTTTGATCCAGTCTTTCAACTGCTATTTCTTTTTTCTTAAATTTTCAGCCATGTGGTGCCACCGAAAATTTATTCATTCTACCAATTTTTTATGGCTTTCAGCTGCATACTTGGAATTTAAAGCAAGCTATCTTGTATTAAGAGATGTTGATTGATGATCGGAAACAAATCCAAATTTAGCAAATCAGTGAAACCCAGGAAAGAGTTAATCAAACGAAATCAACATCTCAAATTGTTAGTTCTTCCCTTCCTCCACTTCATGTGAAGTTGTATCCTTGTTACAGCATTTACATTCAGAAACAGACTTTATGTCTGTCAAGTTTGCGTATGGGAGATCTTTTGTCAATGAGAGAACTTCATTGGGATTGCCACAAAGAAGGAGAAAGAGAGTGAGAGAGAGAGAGAGCATATCCTTAATAAAATGCAGCTCAATCCCCCAATTTCTCATTGAATTACATGGCAAACAGACACCCATGAAAACAGTGTGAAAACAGTCTGTCAGTTTGAGAACTGTTGACAGTGAATGATTAAACACAAGGCTGTCCGTTTTGCATACCTCTCTTCTATTCAAAAGGATGACAATGCCTCCTTCTGAACCAAGGAGGCTCTCTTATTTGTTTTGCAAAGTAAAAGCTGACTCCTGCCAGTTACTTTCATATAAGCAGACAATAATTGGATTTCATTGCAGGAATGCTTTCTTTTCTTTTTTTTTTGTTTTGCCTCGGGGGGAGAGAGTTTTGGGAAGTCATTATTACCCCTGACGCGCCTAGATATGAGCCTATTCTTGGAAGCTAACTAAAAACACACTGATTCCTAGAGATCAGGCTCAAAGAACCTGACCTGACCGTGATTCGCTTCAAACAAAGCCTCTTCAGTTCATCACATGTTTCCTTCCGGTGGTGCCTTCATTGCTTGGAATACAAATTTTATTTCCTTTCACACCTCTGGCTCAAAACTCATGAAGAGACATCCCCTTTACACAAAGGTGCCTGTTGATCACAGCAAACCAAATTTCCCATCAAAATAAGATCTGTGCTGTGGGGTTGGCATTAACTGGACTCACTGATCCCTTTTCATTAGGGAATAATTGCCCAAATATTTTGTGCTGATTATTGTGACTCTTCAATGGTTCTCTGAATATGCACGACCAAGAGAGGATAGGGTGCAGTACAATCTTTGTTGCTTTATGTGAAAAGATCGTTACAAATCTTAAGGATCCGGCAGTCCGCTTGAAGCTTAAGAATTAAATTATTCTAGGGTTGATTCTTGTTCAAAGACTTCTTGATGCAGACAGTAAGAGTCTTCATCAGAACACAAGAGTAAATCTGTTTACTGGATCTGGGAATTAGATTGATAATATTAGTGCAAAGACAGTTGGACCTTTGGAAGTTTGGTTTATTGAGAAAATTAAGAAACATGGGATTTGATGCGATTAGGGTTTTTTTTTCCTTCTGATTTGGAGGGTAGCATTAAAGTACGGTTTTTCCTTCTGATTTGGAGGGTAGAATTAAAGTACGGTTTGCATAGTGGGCAATCAAAAGATATTATGGGTACAGCAATGGAGATATGTTATGGCTTTACCTTGTTTATCAACTCAAACTTAGTAAACCTACCCTCCTATCTTCTCTTTCTCTAAAAGTAGAGCTATGCCTGTGTTCGTTGATTCATGAAATTACTCCAAATTGGAAAGAGGTCTTGTGAGTGATAACCTAAGAGTTCAGTTGAAAAAAGTGCAAGGCTGAGGGCCTTTCAGTGGAATTGTATAGCTTCTAGCACATCATCTCCATCATTCTTGGTAGTGCTGATTTGGCCTTAGGAAAATGTGCTGTGCATTATCATATAGGAATAAAACTCACTCTCAGTTTAATGCCTTCATACCAGCCCAACAGAGGATTTACTCAAAATTCTTGTTGTTGAATATATGGCATTGCTCGTTTGCCTCAAATTGGGATCATATGTAGTTTGAATCCCCCCCCTCCCAGTCAATCAGCTCTGATGTCTCACGAGCTTGAAGAATCAACTAATAAAGTAACTCGAATATTCACTATTGATTCTGAAGATATTTGTGTAGTATAAGATTAAGGCAGGATTAAGACGGAAGGATCTGAAACTGTTGGGGAGGGAATGAAAATGGGTGTCAAGTTGTAAAAACAGTTCTTGCTTATGGCATGCTTATTTTCCTTCCAAGTTACAGGTTTCAGACATGGACTAAACCAGTAAGATAAAAAGATGTCATAGACCTTATATTCATTTTCTCGAGGTTGCCGTATCGGTTAAATCCCATATGATTGACTGATAATTCACAAGATAAAGGCAGTTGTTTATGTGAATCTGTCTGACTTGCATAAGAAAAAACCTCGGATGCTTTGCAGAAACGTCTCGCGGAGATGGAGAGGCTTGAGAAAGAGAGACAAGCTGAACTGAGGAGCTACAAGAATCTGATGGTGTCCGAAAAGATGACATCTAACAAACAGATTGCTTCGACGGAGAAGTCCCTGCAAGAGCTGGAAGAGGATTTCATGTAAGCAGGTTAAAAATCTTCTTCCCTGTAAGTCGCACGAAGGGTTTTTTTACTTAAACTTTGCAGTCTCTATCAAAAATACAAATTTTGTCACCAAAATACACTGGTGTTTATGATGTGTGATTGAATATCTTGATCTGTGGCTTGTTGAAGGTGAAGCTTATAAATCGAACAATTCGATCCCATGTATCCCCAATTGGTTCTCCCTTAGATCTTACCGGCAAACTTCTCTAATGCAGATCTCATCAATCTTTTGAAAATTTTTAAACTTCTATGCAACCATAGTTTTCTGGCTTTTTTGACTAATTGCTCTATGAGGTATACATCGTAGAATTATGGCAAAATAAGAGCCAGTCACAGTCCAGAAATCATAAGTAGATTGAAAAAAAATTAAAAAAAATCCCATAAAAATATGCATGACTCGACAGACAGTCGCCATTAATTTAGGTTTTTCCATTAAGGTACCTAAAATAAAAATGTGTGGTTAATTTTTTGATATATAAATAAAAATAAAAGAAAGAAGTAGTTGAATACAAATTTTAAAAGTTTTAACGTATGAAATTTAATATGAATAATTTTTAGATACAAATAAGATTATATCTATATTAAAATGCAACTTCTGTCATCATTCGGTCCTAAAGTTGCCTTTTAACAGAATCCCATTAGGTCCTTTGGTTTACCTGTGATCTTCACCTACGTGCCATTTTCTATTGGGCTAAATTCTAATAACAATGCCTTGCTGTTATGCCTTGTTATCCTCTTCATAGTAAAATAACAATTTCAAAATAAGACCAATGGGTGGTAAGTTAAAGATATATATATATTAAAATATATTTTTGTAAAAAAAATAATTGACCCAAAAAATATTTTTAAAAAACAAAAATAAATTATTTACAGAGGATGGTCTATCTAAATTTAAAACAGTGATATAAGTCATCTAGTTTAGACATTTTGAACAAACAGCTAAATATAATTACTGTAAATTTTAGATTTCTTCTATCTACTAGATAGCTGTTGCTTTATTTTCTCATGGATCGAACAAGAAGACGATGCTCCTTGGATATACTGTAAAGGTTATCCTAGCAATGGTGTTAGCCATGGGCACGGAGACACGAGTCCATCCCCTCTTGGATGAGACAAATAACAGCAAAGAAGGAAGACGAGAGAGAAAGGGATTCGGTAGCTGATCTCGAACAAGCCACCATTCATCATTGAATCAGCAACAAAATAGATCAATTTCAATTGAACGGAAAAAGGTTAAGACTCGGGAAAACAAGCTTAGATAGGGATACACATGAAGGACACTTTCAGATGTTGGGCAAAGAGGGTAAGAAATCGTCTGGAGACTTGCAGTAATATAAAGGTGGTTTCCAAAGCCAAATTTTCTTCAACAAAGAAAAATACCAAATTGTAACAATATACAATCATTTCAACTTTCTATTTCAGGAATCTACACAGGCTTCCAATAGCTTTGAAGGAGAAATATGACTGGTAAATAAATGAGAATGAAATGCCAAGAATCGCTCTAGCATTCACATCCAGCTGATCTCTGCTGATGTCCTCCGCTCGCCATGTCAATGGTGTCCGGGAGGTATCTTCATTAACAGAGACATTAGACACCACCGAGATATTGCATTTGAAACACAATTACAAACTGGTCATACTATTTTTCTAGTACAGGAGAAATAGGAGCAATCAAATGGTTCTTGTTCAATGTTACAGTCAATAGTCTATAAACCTTATACAGGGCACTCGAGACAGTAGATGTGGACAAAAGTTTTAGTAATGTCCCGATAAATTGACATCCTAAACGTCTAAAAGCATCTTTAAGGCTACTCCCTCGGAGCTTTGGAGTGTCCATGCAGTGCAAACTCAGATAAAAAAAGAATATTAGGAAGCCCGGAGTCCCACTATGTCGGGCGGGATGCATGAATCCTCTTTCCCCATTTAACTTAGTTTAGGACATTTTTTGCAAGTTCAAGCACAAATTAAATCCTTTTTTATTACCTACTCTAGATTTAGGCCTGCCTTTCTTTGGCATATTGCCTCTGACCACAACTAACAACGAAGATATTTTTCCTTTTATGCATCATCTGACTCACACTTGAGGTGTCCAAACCATTTTAGACGCCCAAGTCTTTTATTCTATAAATGCTACTACCAACTGGCCATAAATATGTTCATTGTTTAGTTTAGTTTTAGACAAATTAGCACTATATTATTACCTATCTCATTTCTTAACATCCTCATTTTTTATGCACTTACTTTTGCATCTACAAAAATGAAATCTTCAGCCAAAAAGGGTAGGACAGCATAAAATGGACCCTTTTCAGACTCCATAATATGGAATCCTTGAGCACTGGGCACCCCCTTTTACCTTTATGTACATTTTTTACATAATCTAACCTAGTGATTCACATGGTCTACATAAAATCTATAAATGAACAAGAAAGATATGGTCGGAAGTTACTGGGGTTAAAAAAAAAAAAGAGGCACAACAAATAAAAGAAGATCTATTGTGAGGAGTCATATACGACTATACTTACATATCTTCTTCAGGCTCATTTTTAATGGCATTCTTTGCTATACACTCGAAAGCAGCTTCAACATTTGTACCATCCTTTGCAGAAGTTTCAAAGTAGGGTATGTTGCCCTTGGAAGCACACCAAGCCTTTGCCTTTTTAGCAGACACCTTTTGTTAAAAGTTAAAACTTTCCTTTAGCGAGAAAACACATGCCATACAAATCCAAAGAATAGCTAATATGCCCAGTGACAAAAGGCAAATTTTCTGTGAGCATGCTAACTAAATCTAGGGATAAGGATCTTACCACCCGGCCATTTCCACCATCAACATCTACCTTATTTCCCAATACAACAAATGGGAAGTTCTCTGGATCATGTGGACTGGCCTGAACAAAGGGAAAAAGATTGGTAATTTGGCAGAAAATCTAAGTTTTTTTTCCTTTGAGCTTCTGATATGTACAGATTTGGCAATTACCTGTAG
This sequence comes from Nepenthes alata, assembly GCA_028571085.2. Classification (NCBI taxonomy): domain Eukaryota; kingdom Viridiplantae; phylum Streptophyta; class Magnoliopsida; order Caryophyllales; family Nepenthaceae; genus Nepenthes; species Nepenthes alata. The sequence continues at coordinate 7,838 of JAOVVI020003629.1, read as the reverse complement.
CAGAAACTCTTCCCGCCAGCGGTTAAGGTTGTCAAATGATTTCATTACATTAACATCATACACAAGAACACAACAATCTGCCCCACGGTAGAAAGCTACGCCAAGGCTTTGGAACCTCTCCTGACCAGCTGTGTCCCATATCTGACCAAGTGATGAACTCATTGATCAAGATTCAAGACCCAAAGCATCCAAAGCACAAGTGCAATACAAGGAAAAGAATAGAAATAGCAAACATTTGGGGGTGCGGGAGGGAGAGAAAGAATTCCATGAAAAACAACTGATAAAAAAGGATTCACTTCCATAAAAGCAATCAATTCTTGCAAATTCAAAGCAGCAACCAAAAACAAAGTGCCAGTGCATGTTGTGTAATATCCATCAATGCTGCCAATAAGCATGGTATTGGATCAAAGAACAAGATCACCATAGATAATTAAGTTTGAAAGGGTGATGGCTAAAAAAAAAAGGCTCCTCCGAGTCACATCAATTATCCTCCTTGTGCTAATTAAGACCATGATTGACTACTACTGTCATTCCACCTGAACAGGTTTCCAGTGTCATATAAATGAAATAACACCAAATGTTCTTGATTTTATATTTTTCTTCTATTTGAGCATGGTATCCAAATTTCCCTCTGACCAGTCATTTTCTCATTTACATCTTCTGCAGCCCTTCTCAAACTAGCATATAGAACTTCTTCTAGAAGTCCCCCCCCCCCATACAAGGGGTTTTTGGTTTGAATCTTTAAAGATTGAATTTTTGTTTTCTTTTTTCGCTCCACACCTCATGCTAGTTCTATCAAACCTAGGTTCAACAAGGATTTCTCATCACCTTGGAATTTCTAGCAATGTTATTTTCTAAGTGGTCACAAATAAAAAGAACTTATACCAGTCAAATGTCCAATCATTCCTTCATTTCACGGGTTATACTTTAAAGTGTGCACTAGATCCATCTGTGATAATCAATGTTCAGAATGTTTATTCATTTACTACGAAAAAATGCAATTTCGAAGCCTGGTCCCTGTAGAAAGTAAACACGAAGAGAAAGAGGCTCTGTGTAAAACCCCACACACTCAGGGTATGGATAAATTTACATATAAGTATGCTTATTTTACAATATGATACAAAGTCTACAACACCCTTACAAAAGCAAATACTAGCATACACCCAAAACATAGCCTATAGGATCCCCCTCAAGTTAAAGTATAAATGTTGATTATCCATAACTTGTTACAAATATATACAACTCAAATTTCAGTTCAGGATTTAACAGAAATAATTGTCAGTTGACTTTTAGACTGCAGTCCTACATGATGAACAAGAATTAAACCCTGTTGGATTATCTCACAAATAAAATGGCAATCTACTTCTATACACTTCATGCGTTCGCAAAACACTATATTTAACACAATGTAAACAGCTACTTGATTATTTCATTACAGCTAAGAAGACTCAAAACTCTTACAACCAAGAGAATCAAGTAATTGCCAAATCCACATCACTTTACATGTAATGTGTTAGTGCACGATATTCGAATTCCGCACATGATCTGACTATCACATTTGGTTTCTCACTTTTCCACGATGCTAGGTTGCCTCTGACAAAAAAAAATTAACCAATTATAGGCTTTTGATCAACAGCAGCCCAATCCAATCAACGTTACAAAATCCCTCAACCGGAGTATATATATGTTCACTGTAATGTAAGCCTCATCTTAGTGTATTCTTGGAATATCTCAAAATAAGTATTATAGCATCTTAACGAGGAACACAAATAGATCACAAAACTAGCTCACAATACTAGTTGAGAAAGTAATATTTAGACGAGTTATAATAAATTAATTAAGTTTACCAACTAATCACCAATACTTTTTCGATTTAGTAAAAATCTCTCTATCATATGGAAATAACTTAATTATTAGATCCATAGGAGCATCACAATATTTTAAATTCAATATACCTGCCTCTCAAATTAAATCAATAGTATACTTCCTTTGCAATAGAAAGATGCCAAGAGTGCACCTAGCAACCTCAATGTCAAAAAAAAAAAAAATCATACTTTTGAGATTCTTAATTTAAACTCGACTTTGAAAAAACAAGTACAGATTTTAATGCCAAGACTATCACTTTCAGTAATAATAATATTATATACATACACAACGAGAAGAATATACCCATCACTAAAATGGCAATAAAGCACAGAGTGGTCACTGTTATAATAAGAGAGCCCAAACCCAAATACAACTTCAACAAACCTGCCAAGCCATGCATGTGGGGAGTGTTTCAAACTATAAAAAGATTTTATTAGTTAACAAATTGACCAAAAATCCCCCTGAGTAACAAATCTTGATGGTTACTCCAAATGAGCCTCCTACTGAATATCATCATATAAAAAAGCATTATTAGCATCTAATTAATGTAACAACCAATGAAGTAGCAGACGACCAATGAGAAGCCTAACAAGAGACAACTTGACGACAGGAGAAAATATATCAGCATAGTCAATCCCATATGTCTAAACAGACTCTTTATCCACTAGATGGGACTTCCAAGAAGGCAAAGAGTCCAGATAACACATGCGATTATGCTTAAGTGTAGCTATCTCTTCCTCCATAGTTACCTACCAACTAGAATGAGAAATAGCTTCAAATACATATTGAGGTACACTTTGGTAGAGTACAAGGCAAATACAAAAACCCACTGAGAAGATAAAACATCAACATATCATAATGTAGTAGAAACAGAATACTAAGCAACCTGTGATAACCCTTCCACGATGCAATCAAAAGGTCAAAAACAATCCCCTAACCAGGAATAACATTATCTATAGATAGAAGAACCAACATGATAGGGCTTGAATCAGAATAGACATGGGGAGAGGAACTGAACACCTGAGGAGAACCACATATGTAAAGTGTAAGAGACGGGTGGACAAAGAGGTACCTATGACAAAAGCATTGAAATGGGGGACAACCTCATGAATAATCTCATAAACAAGAATATTGTTGTCAGGAGAGATACTAGGTGATGTAAATCGACTCAATAAAGGCATTGGTCATGAAATGTGATAGAAGAGATCAGCAGGTTACATGCCAACTTTGTATGAAAACATTGATATCCCTTCTAAGAACGAGTATACCTGAGAAAAACACACCACATGGATTTGTGATCAAATTTAGTCACTTGCAACCGAATATCACACGCATAACATACACATCAAAAAATTTTGTGGGAGTAGGATCCAAGAAATAGAACATGATAAGGATTCCTCCCCTTAAAGACAACTATGGGCATTCGATTAATGATGTTACAAGTTGTTACTAATGCCTTACAACAAAATACTTTTGGAACTACCATTTAGAATAAGAAAGCTCAAACAACTTCCATCAAATATCTGTGTTTTCCTTTTAGTCACACCATTCTTTTTTGGGGTATTGGGATAGGATCACTCGTAAAGATACCCATAATGGGACATGAAAGACAAAAGATGCGGAAAAATATTTGTGGCATCATCACCTCACAAGATAGGGGCAAAGGCAGAAAGCTGAGTCCTAATTTTGACCCATAATGCACAGAAAATATAATATAGTTCAAAATAATATTTCATCATGTATAGCCAAATGACCCGTGAAAAATAATTGACAAAGGTAACAAATAACAAGGTCCCAACTTAGATGAAATAAGACTAATCCTTAAATATCTAAGTAAACTAACTCGAAAGGAGCATATGCATGTGTACTAACCCAAGGATGATATGACCAGTGATGGTGTTGAGGAAACTGACACAATTCATAGAAACAAATCTATAAAAAATAAAGATCTAAACACATCCTCTTAAGACTAAGAGCGAAGGATGACTTAACCGACAATAAATCTTAAAAAAAAAAGTATAAGTGACACTAGAACAAACAAAAGGTGTTAATTCTTCCTTCAACAAATAGAGACCTCGTGACACTTGACAACCTCTAGCAATAATCCATTTTGCTGAAAGAGTTTGAAGTTCACAATGAATGGGGAAAAACACCGCACAACAATGATGCTTTTGAGTAAACTATTCACAATAGTAGATTAAATAGAAAATTCGGCAAGTATAAAAATGAACAGAGATATAATGTCGGATGGAGTAAAAAGAATGAATTCCATCAACTTTTGCAAAAGAGCCATCGGCTATAGTTACTTCAGGTGCATGAGAACATAGATTAAAATCATATAAGATTACTGCGACTCCAATCAAATGACTTCAAGCACCAGAATTAATTAACCAGTCTCAAGGAGACATCAAAAGATTGGCAATGGAATTAACCTTCCGAACAAGAGTTGATGTAGGCGAAAGAGACCTAATGAGCAACTGTGAATGCTCCTCCATGAATTTGGTAATAAGCACTTTGGGATAGTACAGGCTTACTAGGTAATTTTCAACACTTATTTTGGGTAATGTCCAATTGCACCACAATGAAAACAAGTCAATTTTCATAGCTGTCTCTACCATCATGACAAAAAAGTAGCCATAAGAATCAACTACCACTACAATCTCAAAAGAAGAATCAAAGTAGCCACACATGGCCTTCTTGCAACCAAACGCAGCTCTAAGGCATCATTGTAGAGACATCAAATCAAAGAGATGAAGGAACAAAACCCTTCCTCTGGCCAAAAGGAACCACCAAATCGAACTTCAATTTACGAAAAATGGCTTCCACAAGCAAGAATCAACACAAACATTGATTCCCACACAGGAAATCAAAGAATTATCCCATGGAAATTCAACAAAGAAATTGCCAAATTGCGCAAAGAACAGGACAAAAAATCGAGCTAGGGCAATGAGACCAAAAATACGCTTAATATTGTAGATATGCTTTGATTCATTGTCGAAGAAGCACTTTCAAGTGACAGTGTCCACCAATCACAAATCATTAGACTGAACACCGAATCAAGTAAAAAAGTACCATATCTAGGGCTTTGAACAAAAACCCTACACACTTTGGGTTTGGATATATTCACACATATATAAGGTTAATTCTACAAGATGGTACAAAGACTATAATACCCTCACAAAAAGCATATACTACTAACATATATCCTAAGCATATACTATAACCATATTTTAAGAAAGCATATTCTAACCAGGTCTATTCTAGCAGTTCAAAACTTCCAATTATTCATCTCGCTGAATTGCTGACAGAAGTGATATTTGAGAGTATTGTGCCAGTGAGCACCCGGACGAATCTGATATTGTTGGCTTACAGGCATATTTCTCTGCATTCATGAATGTATAAGAAAAAAGAGCACGCTAAAGAAGTATATCCACCAAACTTCCTTGAGCTAGAACTGTCTCATAAGTGCTGAAGCACTAAATGTTTGATTTTGAAATGATAGATCATAAGACTTCTTTACTAAGGAAGATACGTATATTTTGCTATTCTGCCACTTCAAATACAGGCCATGTTACTATCCAAGTATTATAATGCTATTTCCTGGATGACTGCCAATCATGGATGATTAATCATGAGGCCATATATTGATTGCAAGTGGAAGTTGCAATTTGGAGATTACCAAAAGGGGCAAAATTCGTTTCCACTAAGAAATGTTCTTCCAATAAAGGATAAATCAACTGAACAGTTGATTTTTTTTGCTCTTCAACTGCACCCTAAACTCAATAATAAAAAGGAGTACCTAGTTATTGACAAGGAAAAGATCAGAATAAAAGACAGTCAGTTGTCAATGACAGATTGGCAAGATAAAAAATGGACTCTTCACACTAATAAAATCTCCAAAACCAGGAACAAGTCACCAGCATAAGCAAGTTCACTTGTATCATGGAAAATAAAAATGTCCAGGGTGTCTATTGGATTCCACTATGAGAATACGTGACACGCACAGACTAATAGATTTCAAGAGTAACTTGAGTTCAGACAGTAATATTATGTCCACAGCTTTTCATTTTTATCTTCCTTTTCCAAAATACAGTGTGTAGTGTCTATATATCACTTACAGACACCACAGATACTATTGAACATTTGAACTTTTTGAGCTTAAGTTCCCTGCCATCTACAAATCAGTGCCGATGTTTGTTTCATTTTCACATTGTCCCAGACAAGTTAAATTAAATTCTTTTCCCCTGTTCGATTAAATCAAGGAAGATGGCCCCAACGTAACTATGTTGCTCAATTACTTTTGCTCATTCTTTGGCAACGTCCAGATCTGCACCTGGTATTTGGCTGTCCTTGACAAAGCTCTATCGATAAATACCAGCACCCGCAGTAGCATAGTAGGAGTCATGTAGCTGATTCCCATATGGTTAGGACCCAGGGTCTTTCTTGGGCACTACTCGTCATCCTCCCACTTCTGCTCAAATCCTGTTTAACAAATTTTCCCAGATTTTAATAATGTCCCTCCTACTATGAAACATCTTCAACTAGAATCATTTCATCCCTGAAACTTGCTGATTTGGTGGTCTCATGAAAACATCCCACAGTCTACACACTTAAATGTGGCAGTTTTATTTGATAGTGCTACCTCTGACTCTCCAATATGCATAATTTTTTGATCAGTATCTCGTGTGCACTATTTGTCATCGTATTTAGTAAAAATACAATGCATCCATGTTTGTCTTCATGTAGATAGTCACTCCATACCATCTACCAGTCTTGTTTAGAGAGTCCCCTTCCTAACTCATATAGATTCCTTGGTGCAATTGGAGTAATTAAGGCAAAGTGCCACTGTACCGGTAGTAAAGTGGCTTTGAATCAAATTGTTTGCTAAGAGAGGATGTATCCCACCAAGGAGAGAAGATAGAAGAAGAAAAAGTTGAATTTCAAGATGCCAAAACTCCTAACAATTTCTGCACAGAGACTGATAAAACAGAGATTAGTTATATCTACATATACATAAATATATATATATAGATAGAGAGAGAGAGAGAGAACAATAGCAGACACGGGATTCTGCAATTCACACCAAATATCGCATTTCGCTACGTCCTTCATCGATGTGAGAGCCGAGATATCCGTTGCCGGGAGTCGTTCAGATACGACAGGTCGCCACCTCACTCGCCGGGCATCCGGCGGCAAGGCAACGCATGCTATGTTATTGTTCCTTGGTGCGATCTGTGTCGAGGTTCGTTCTTGTGCCAAGCCTAACTCGGCACGCCCATTGCCGCACCTGGAGCTCGCTGTAAGGTGCGAGCTCAGTCGGCAGTCGAGTGTGCCGTGCCACGTTAGGCGCCGTGCCTCCGACGATTTATTTCAAAATGTTCACGGGTCGCCCTGCTTAGCAATTTTCGACAATGATCCTTCCGCAGGTTCACCTACAAAAATCTTGTTACGACTTCTCCTTCCTCTAAATGATAAGGTTCAGTGGACTTCTCGTGACGTCGCCAGCAGGAAACTGCCCAAGTCGCCGCGATCCGAACACTTCACTGGATGATTCAATCGGTAAGAGCGACAGGCGGTGTGTGCGAAGGGCAGGGACGTAGTCAACGTGAGCTGATGACTCGTGCTTACTAGGAATTCCTCGTTAAAGACCAACAATTTAAATAATCTATCCCCATTATGATGAAATTTCAAATATTACCCGGGCCTGTCGGCCAAGGCTATAGACTCATTGAATACATTAGTATGGCGCGCGTGCGGCCCTCAACATCTAAGGGCATCACAGAACTGTATTACCTCAAACTACCGTGGCCTGAAAGGCCATAGTCCCTCTAAGAAGCTAGCTGTGGAGGGATAGCTCCACGTAGCTAGTTGGTAGGCTGAGGTCTCATTCGTTAACGGAATTAACCACACAAATCGCTTCACCAACTAAGAACAGCCATGCACCAACACCCATAGACTCAAGAAAGAGCTTT
>JAOVVI020003628.1:0-12101 GCA_028571085.2 Nepenthes alata | reverse complement strand
CCTAATTTAGTGAAAAACTGGAAGAATCACTTCTTCTTCTTGAGGGAACCGCTGGATTGGGAGATTTCCAATTAGTGGGGTCCAGTGAGCGATTTCTTCCGAGGAGAGGTAAAGGCAGACGAGGTGGACAAGAAGAAGAAAGTGATTGACTGTATTTGGGCGAATATGGTGATGTTCTCAAAGTAGGGGTATTACCTGACTTCCAATGCTTTCGCCGCTGCCAAGTGGGGGCCTGCGTGCGGCGAGGCCGCAACCACAATTGAGAAGAGGAAAGTCAGAGCCATCGTCCTCCGGGAAACTTCAACGGAGTCCCCTGGGGAGAGCAGTTCATCTCTATTGCTGGGGTCCTCCTCAAATGAAGAGGACGAGGCTGCCCTGAAGAGGATGAGAGTCGCTGGAGGCAACTCCACGTGAAGGTCGCTGAGGTTGGTCGCCGAGCTGGTTGCGCCTGCTGTGAATGCTACCTTAGAGCAGGTGCAAGAGTTGCTGTCACCAGAGGGAGTGATCGAGCGTTCTCCGATTCCTGGCATTGCATTGGCAGAGTACGAAGTTCCCTTAGTCGAGCTAGCCTCCGGTGGGGAGTTGCCGTTGAGTCCCACTTTTGACCTTGAGCTGCAGGGATTGCCTGTCATGGACGTTGAGGAAGTTGCGACCGATGCTCCAGAGTTCGTAGGGATCGTTGAGGTGGATGTCTTGGAGCCAATGCCGGAGCCCATAGACCTTCCAAAGGTTGCTGGTGCATCAGTCGAGGCATGACCTGAGCCACTCACCCAGGGTCCTGCCACCGCCGAGGAGGTTGGTGCGCTTGAGCAAGCTGTCGGCATTCCCGCTCCCAAAGTGTTTCAAGAGGCCGGTCTAATGGAGGTGGCGCTACAGCTAGAGTCTTCTAGTGTCCCTCCTCCCTTTGAGGCACCAAATCTATCCAGCCCCATGGAAGAGGTTGCCGGGCAGTCAGAGCCCCCGGGCATGGATGAGTCAACTGAGCGATCTGTGCCCTCGAGAGTACCTACTTTTGGAGTTATTTCTAGCAGCATGGGCACGTCCTTCACTCAGGTATGATTTCTCTAGGCGTTGCATCCTTTTGTTGGCAGCTATGTTGAGGTTTTTTGATTCCTCACTCTCCTCTATCCTTCCATTGTAGGTTTCGGAGGTGATGCGCTCTCTCCACACGGCGTCCTCCCACTTGGATGAGCTCCTCAACTGAATCTAGGAGGAAACTGAGTGGGTGGCGGCCCAGCATGTGGAGATTTAGACCACGATGCTAAGGTGGGAAGTCGAGCAGCTGGAGGGTGAGACTAGAGCGCTAAGGCAGGAGGCCGATCGGTTGGAGGGCAAGGCCGATGCACTGAAGCAGGAGGTCAAGCGGCTGACGGGAGGCTTCAGGTCGCAAAGGGCTAAATCACCAAGTTGGAGGGCCTGAGCTACCGTGCCTTAGCGGACCTTAGGGTCCGTCTTTCCTTAGAGGAGATGGTTTGGGTGTTGGAGGCTGAATTTTTGGAAGGAATTCACTTGTGTCGTCGTATCATGTCCGCCGCATACCCAGGTGCTCCCGTGGGGATCCTTGATTCGAGGAATGACAGGGCTTCAGTAGGCTGCCGTCTGACTGACTTCTCTGAGGAGACCGGACCATTGGACCCCTAGGGTAGTAGAAGCCCTTGTATAGTTTCTCCTTTGTTGTTCGACCATGATCTTGTAGTCCTCAACATACATGATTAATGAAATGTGATTTTCTCTTCAGCTTTTGGCACTTCGATTCTCATGTTATATTCTTTTGCTTTGCAATCTATCTTGTTACAACTAAGCTCTTTAACTATCATCACCAAGGCTCGAATCCAGAGCCTTCTTGCACTATCATCACTAGGTTTTCAGGTCACAGCAGCCGGACTCCAGGTCATAGGCCATTGCGCTCGTGGTACCGTTTTGGCACTCAACCCTGTTCAAGACGTCATCGCTACCGTGCATATGGTCCAAGCCCACGACCGTTGTTAACTGAGGGTGCCTCTCTTCTCATGAGAAGGTCATCGCACACCTACATTTAGGCCCCCTAAGGTTTTGATAGCCATGTTTGGTGGACTTTCGGAGCACCTAAGCCTATTCATTTGGCCACACATGTGTCGTTCGGTGCGGAGCCGAAGTTCAAGTATGATCTCTTTTGGAGTGCCAAGCACGGGGCCAGGGTTTCATGGCCTCTTAGGGCCCTTCGGCGTGGAGCTAAAGTTTGCGTACGACCGCTCGAGGGCTACCTGGCATGGGGCGAGGGTTCCGTGGCTGCTTAGGGCCCTTCAGTGCAGAGCCAAAGTTCACGTACAACCACTTAAGGGCCACCTGACATGGGGCTAGGTTTTTGTGGCAGCTTAGGGCCCTTCGGTGTGGAGTCAAAGTTCACGTATGACTACTTAAGGGCCACCTGGCAAGGGCCCAGGGTTTTGTGGCTACTTACGGCCCTTCGACACGAAGCTCAAGTTTGCGTATGACAGCTTTGGGGTCACCTAGCACGGGGCAAGGGTTTTGTGGCCACTTAGGGCCCTTCGGTGTGAAGCTGAAGTTCACATACGGTCGCTTGAGGGCCACCTGGCATGGGGCCAGGGTTTCTTGGCGACTTAGGGCCCTTCGGCGTGGAGTCAAAGTTTGCGTACGACTGCTTGAGGGCCGCCTAGCACAAGGCAAGGGTTTTGTAGCCGATTAGGGCCCTTCGACAGTGGACCGAAGTTCGCGTATGACCGCTATGGGGCCACCAAGTATGGAGCCAGGGTTTTGGTTTACATGTGGATAAAAGTCCTCCCGACATATGGGCAATCTAGGCCATTTCATCTTTTAAAATGACAAGCATGCACAAACTCATATGATCAGTCACACAAAGATACAAAAGCAAAAAATGTTATCGATGCAAAATGTAGTACTTGTACAAGCCCTCCTCATTGTGTATGCACACCTTACCTGTCCTTGGGGATGGATCATTAGTAGTACTTCTTGAGGTTGGTTGCATTTCAGGTCCAAGGGACCAACTTGCTGTCCTAGGTGTGTAGCTTGTATGCCCCATTCCAGAGGATTGTTGTGACAAGGAACAAACCCCCCCAGCCTAGGGAGATTTTGTTCCTATTGGCGGTCTTCCCCGCTGCCTCTACGCTCTGGAGAACCAGATCCCAAAACTTGAGTGAGCGAGCCTTCACCCGGTTGTTGTAGTACCAAGCAACACGCTGCTGGTAGTCTACCATCCTCAGGTGATCCACATCACAAAACTCCGAAAGCAAGTCTAGGCATTCCCTGAGACTTATGGAGTTAGTGGCAGGGTTGAATCATTGGACCCACAGGTGGGGGAGTCCCACTTTGACGAGGATGACCGCTTTGACCTCATAGCACGGGCTGAAGGGTGTCTCCCTCATGGGATCCCGTGGGGTCGTGCGGTACGACCAGAGCACAGAGGGTAACTCATCAGCCTGTAAGCCCCCTGTGTCTTCCAACTTGGTCTTTAATCGGTGTTGTAGCATCTGATTGGTGACTTCGACTTGGCTGTTAGCTTGAGGATAAGCTACTGATGTGTGAACTAGCCTAATGCGCAAGCTCACATAGTACTTGATGTACCATTTTCCAGTGAATTGGATTTTGTTATCGGTCACTATGACCTCAGAAATCCCAAACCGATAGACGATGCTTTGGTGGACGAACTCCGTTGCATTTTTCTCAGTGATCTGTGCCAGGAGAGCACTTTAACCCACTTGGTAAAGTATTCAATGCCGACGAAAAGAAACTTCCTTTGTCCGGAGGCCAAGGGAAATGGTCCGAGGATGTCAAGCCCCCATTGCGCAAATAGCCATAGGGATTGCAGGTTGTGTAGCTCCCCTATGCAGCCGATGGGTTATGTTCCCATGAACCTGGCAGCTTTTTCACTTTCTAACAAATTTCATGGCGTCTCGCTTCATCATCGGCCAAGATAGTCCTTGCCACATGATCTTAAATATGAGGTTTTTTCCTCCGATGTGCGAGCCACATATGCTGAGGTGGACCTCCCTCAACGCATACTCGGCTTTTTCCAGAGTTAGGCATTTCAGGTAGGGTGTTGAATACCCACGCCGGTATAACCTACCGTCAATGATCGCATACCAGCCTACCATCTTCCTTATCCGCTTGGCCTCTTCGGCATTCGTCTGAAGCATCCCATCGGTCAGATATCTATAGTATGGTGTCATCCAATTATCGCCTTCGCTTACTCACAACACTTCCCGATGTAGGCCATCCACACTTGGAGAGGTCAGGACTTCCTGCATGCTCCTGGCATAAAACCCCAGGGATCCCGTCACCGTGTCCCTAGCTAATTGATCGGCTTTCTAGTTTTTAGCCCTCGGGTTGTGCTCAATTTTGAAGCTTTTGAACGCCTGGATCTAGGATTTTGCCTTTGTCAAGTATTTGACGAGTTATGGGTTCTATGCTTCGAAGGCTCCTTGGATTTGGTTGACCACCAGCACTGATTCGCGATGCACAATTAGCTCCTTCGTATAGCATTCCTTAGCCAGCCGGAGCCCCTTGAGAAGGGCTTCATATTCCACCACGTTGTTGGTCGGGTGAAAAGCGAGCGTAACGGAGTATTTGATCTCTGTCCCATCCGAAGTTCTGAGCACTACTCTGGCTGCGCTACCTATCTGGGTAAATGATCCATTGACATTTAGAATCCACGCAGGAGTGTCCGACATGTCCAAACTTTCATGATGGTTTCGGGCACCTAGAGTTGGGGTCGCCGTCTCGATGACAAGTCCGCTAGGGTCTAGCCTTTGAGGGCCGGTCGTGGTCAAAACTTTACGTCAAACTCGCCCAACTCTATAGCCCACTTGACCAGTCGTTTGGACATCTCAGGCTTATAGAGGATCACCTTCAAGGGCTGATCGGTCTACACGACGATCCGATACGCCTATAAGTAGGGCCTCTACTTTCACACAAAGTAGATGAGAGCCAATGCAATCCTCTCAGCGTGGGGGTAATGAGACTCCACGTCTGTCAATACTTTGCTTACGTAGTACATGGGTCACTGTGCTCCTTTGTGCTTCTTGATGAGCACAGAGCTTAGGGCAGTGTTCGATACTGCCAGGTAAAGATACTAATCATCACCCTCCGAAGGTGAACTTAGAAGGGGTGGACTGACGAGGTACATTTTTATCTCTTGAAACGCGGCCTCGCACTCATCCATCCATTAGATTCTAGATTGTTTTGTTCCCCAGGGTGCTTTCAAGAATGACAAGTACTTCTCCGCATACTTAGCCAGGAACCACGATAGGGATGCAAGTTGCCCCGTAAGTTTTTAGACTTCCTTCACAGTCCGCGGTGGGCTATGTCAAGGATGGCTCTGATTTATTTTGGTTCGCTTTGATGTCACGCTGGGATACCATGATGCCCAGGAACTTTCCAAAAGTTACCCCGAACACACACTTGGCTAGGTTGAGCTTCATCCTATGAGCCCGGAGTACCTTGAAGGTCTCCTCCAAGTCATGAACATGGTCGCTGGCTACTTTGCTTTTGACAAGCATGTCATTGGCGTATACCGCAACGATCATTCCGATCTGGGTTTCAAATATTTTATTCACCAGTCACTGAAAGGCCGCTCCTGCATTTTTAAGACCAAAGGGGATGAATTTATAGTAGTACATCCCCTGGTCGGTCATGAAGGAGGTGTGCTCCTCATCGTTCGGATCCATCCTGATCTAGTTATATCCTGATTAGATGTCCACGAAGCTTAGGAGTTCGTGTCCGGACGTGGAGTCCACCAGCTGGTTGATACGAGAGAGTAGGAAGTGGTCCTTTGGGTAGGCCTTATTCACGCCAGTGAAGTCGACGTATATCTACCACTTGTCATTGCTCTTCTTCATGAGTATGACATTGGATAGCCAATTCGGGGACTGGACCTCTCTTATGAACCCAGCGTCCAGCAGCCTCCTCACTTCCTCTCTCACGGCTATGAGCTTCTTGACGGAGTGGTTCCAGAGCTTCTACTTGATGGGTTTGTGACAGGGATCGAGGCCCAACTTGTGGATCATTATTTCGGCAGGTATCCTAGGTATCTCGGTTGGAATCCATGCAAAGACGTCAGAATTCTTCCTGATGAAGTTTACCAGCTAGTCGCGGTCTGTTGCGGATAGGGAGCTGCTGATGTGCACGCACTTTTTAGGTTCGGTGGGATCCAGATGGACCATCTCAGTCACTTCACCCAACTGGGCATGCTGCAACATAGCTTCGTCGCGAAAATCCAAGTTCCCAGCCAGTCGGTCTAGCGCTGCTGGAGCGACTTGGGACAGATAGAACGTCCGTCCTACCACCTGATCATCAAGCACTTCTCCCACTCTGTACGGGGTTAGGAACTTCATCTTGAGATGAGTGATCAACATTACGGCCTCGAAAGTATTGAGGAATGGTCTACCCAAGATGGCATTGTAGACAGACGACAGGTCAACAACAATGAACGTTAACTCTCGCGTGGCAATACACAGGTAAATTTTCATTGTGACCTCTGGCTGATTTCATTGTAAATTTCATTGTCCAAGCCATAAAAGGGCCCTTCAGCTGTTCTCATCCGGTTCTTTTTCAACCCAAGTTTAAAAATGTATCGAGATATAGCAAATTTTTAGAGCTTTCATTATCAATAAAAACTCGTTTCAGTTGGTAGTCAATCGTACCATACGAAACGAGGGCTGATACAACAAGAGGGTCGGAATGAGGGGAGGTTGCATGCGTCATATCGTTGTTACTAAAGCTAATGACATCATTCCTAGCCTCTACTCTCACTCTCTTTCTACTGGAAGCGCGCACAAGCCGTCCCTTCCCGCTGTTCATGGCCAGCCCGCTTGAAATCATGCTGATCACACCAACAGCGGTACGGTTCTTTGGCGGCTCGCTAGCATCGTCTTCAAAAGCTCTGGAGGCCTGCCCCGAGCCCTTCAGGAACCGTGTGAGGTGCCCATAGAGGATCAAGCCTTCTATCTCCTACTGGAGGGTCTGGCAGTCTTCTATGCTATGCACCAAAGATCAGTGAAAGTGACAATACTTTGTCCAGTCTCCTGCCTCTAGGTTCTTTGATGCTTTGGGCCACTTCAAGAACTTTTCATCCCTGATCTGCATTAGAATGCTTGAACACATGTCGTTTAGGAAAATTGGAGCCACCGGCTTGTATTCCCTCCTGGCGCTTGGCTCAGATCGTGGCTACTTGCGGCGGTCCTAGAAGCGGCCACCATCTCCATTTCTCTTCTTCCCAACGACCGACCTCGCCGCCAGGCAATTGATGTGTTTGGGACATTTTGCTTCATTGGCCTTCTCGGCCGAGATATAAGCTTGAGTGATGGCCTCAGCTTCCCGAAAATTCTAGGGACGTTTGTGCGCCAAGTGCTTGAAGAATTCCCCTACCGCCAACGTGGTGATGAAAGCACTAAGCTCCATCTTATCGGAGAGTTAGGGAATCCGGCGAGCTTCGGTGATGAAGCGGGTCAAGAACCGCTTCAAACTCTCCTCTGGCCTCTGGCGGAGGCAGACGAGGTGCCATGATTACTTCTCCTCCCTCTGGCTGGAGGCGAACTAGCTCAAGAAGCAATCGGTGTGATAGACTAAAAATTCTACCAAAAATTCAACAGAGTTCTTCTATAAAACAGACGTCCGCCTAATACAAAACCTGTATAAAACCTGTACAGAATCCACAGTATATGTATAGCATAAACACAGGATCCCAATTGCCACAACAAGCACACAGCTGGTATCAACGTCGTAACTCCGGTATGACACCGGCTCAGAAAGAATGCCAATTAGGAATCAATTAAATCCATAAAAGATACCTGTGGAAGCTACTACATGCATCGATAAAAAGAAAAAAATTATCTATACATCCATCATCATCATGACTTACATATACATAACCATATGCATCAAAATAATTATTACAATATCCATGCCTTATGCAAAATAACAAAACTAAGTCCTTGAAAGCTTCCCAATCCATATTAGCTAAATGTCCTATGCTTACAGCCTATTTGAACTCGTCGGGTATAATGGCTTGCTCATCTAGAAAGAAAGAGAAGTAAGGGTGAGATAACAGCTCAGTAAGTACATCATAATTAAAAGTGACAGACAATATAAGTGAAGATAAGCAAAGGAAAGAGACATAATTATGAAAAACTTGTATAAATGGGAACGTGATCAAATATGTTTTGAAATACAATTTACTTCTCTTTGGAATATACTTTATATATGATTGTTCATCTTTGCAGACCAAGGTCAATAAGCCTTACTAACTAAAGGTGCGGGAGAATAAGAAAAGGATCATGATACCCCCACATGATCTAAGGTCATAAGCTCCTATTATCAACCCAGAGGCGGGACATCTACATATTATGCTTATAGACGGGCCACAAGACCCCCACGAGATTTTCCCCGGGGCCTAAAGGCAGTCCTCGTCTTTCCACAGTAATATCCAAAGGTTTTTCAAGAGCATTACCTGCTAAAATACGTGATCAGGATAATCTTTGAGTCTCTATTGTAATGCTATTGGCAGGCCAATGGGTATTACCTCTATATCACAATTCCATGGTCCTATTTTCATGAGTTCTTATTCATTTGAGGGAAGGTCCACCACAATTCAATTCATAATATCTCTATCTGGGATAACCATTCGATCGCATATCACATTGTGGACTTTTCTCTGATTACATATATGATTATTATCATTCCTTCAAATTCAAGTCTTTTTACAAGTCAATTTGGATGCATGGATGTCACAATGCATAAGAAAGATTAGAATTCCTTATTACATTAGGAAATTATCATTTTGGGGTCCTCTAGAACTCATTTCTTTACAAATGGAGCACAAACACAGATTTTTGGGGATTACAATTGAATATATACTATTAGGCATAGCTTATATAATAATTAAATACGATGGAAGCATATAAAATTCACAATTAGCCTAGGATGAACAGTAATAGTGTCGATTTAGAGTACCCGGACGTCACGAACGAGTCGATACATATGAGATCGGATGCCCGGCCGATATATATGCATAATTGATACATGGTGATTCATATTTGAGGGACAAAAGTACAAATAATTGGGGGGAATGGTGAAATCCCGAGCTGGGTGCGGGTTAGGGTTTTGCGAAGCCAAACCGCGCCAAACGGGAGGAAAATCGATCAATAAACCATAAAACCTTTAGGTACTAATTATGGGTCACATATTTTTCACAATTTGGCTTGGTATTAGAACAATAATACCCGATACAAAATGAATAAAAATTAAAAGAAAGGATAAAATGGTACGGGAGCACTTGGCTCGACCCAATTTACCATTTTTTATAACTAGCTCTTAGACGAATTCAGACTCCAAGGCTTCGATCTCCTCCTTTCTCTCTCTAGCCTTCGTTCTCCCTCCCTCTCTATTTCTCAGAAATGGCTGACATGGCATCAGATGAAACTCTCGCCCTCTTAAATACCCTGATTGGCGCTCGAGTACTAGTTAGGCGGTAATCAGGCAAGACCACACTGCCAACGCCATGCCTCGAGCACTCATTGAGTGCCCTTCGAGTAAGGCATTCTACCAAACATTCCCAACAGGTGCTTGAGTAGCCATCTAACGCGGCCCTTCTGTTATATCCGCCCAAACCTCGCCTCAAGCGTCCCTAGGGCGCCAAGGTTTTGCTTTTCGCGCCCAAGTGGCACCTCGAGCAGTCATTAGGCGCCGAGCACAAATCCCTCTATTTTGCTTTCAATCTTATTGTTTTCCACATTTTAAACCTAATTTTGATTATTATTATTTTAATTACCCCCTAATTATGACGTTTTGGAACCGAAACCTCACAATCAGCGAGCGCATTGAAGGATAGGATGGAGTTGGGCTGGAGGCTGTGGAACCAGAGCAGGGCGTCCCCTTTAAGGGTAAGGGGGAAACATTGGCACATGGCAGCTTCCCTTGCCCCGTGGAGGGACAGGAGTGTACAGAAGTAGTTCAGGTGATCCATCGGGTCAGCACTTCCGTCTAGCGTCGACAACTTGAACATGAGGGGGAGCGGCTGAGTCCAGATCCCCATAGAGAACGGAGACCTTCGCAAGTCGAGCACGGATCGTCCGGAATCCCCCTTGAACAGGTGGTTCCATATTTTCTCCACCTTTTTCTCTATCCGAAGAATGGACTTGTTCCTCTTAGCATTGATGAAGTTGCGAAGCTCGAAGTTGTTCTGCGAGTCGCACGGGGCATGACAACTACCCGTACGGGACGGTCGCGTGTTGCACCATCCCTCTAGCCCGGTTGTGCCCGTCTTATCACTTCGGGCGTTGCAGGGATTTTGCCTCTTTGGGTTCTCTGTCAGCTCATTCCGACTAGGAAGGCTCCTAGCTGTCGTCTAGGCCCTGCTTCCTGAGGTCGCCTGGGGCTCGATGTCGTCAAGCCATTGGTCCTTGCCTTGGGGTCCCTCGCTCCACGTCGTCCTCGCTTGGAGGTTGACGCCTGGGGCCCCAGAGGGGGAGCTCAATCCACTGTGTACCTGTCCGGGTGCATAGTACTTTGAGCATTTTCTTCATGTCGTCGATGTCAGAAGCCAGTGTGATGAAATGGGTTATTTTCCTCTAATGACGTCTGTCAATAAACAAACAAAACCAATGCCCATAAAATTAAACACATTAATTTTTGCAGAAAATCGGGTAGAGTTTTCTCTTAAAATGAACTAAAATCATACATACAACCTACTTAATATAACCTGTACAAGACATATAAACAACCCGACCTCAAAATTTCAACCACATTTCAGACATAGGATCACACAAAGTGCCATTTCATCCATGGCTCCAATATAAAAACCTCAAACTACTATGTTCGATCTAAATAGAGATGTCATCTAAGAGCCTAATCAATCCAAAATCAAATAAAAATGCGGAAGTAAAACTATATCCATAAAATCACCTACGGAAGCACAATGATATACCCATAACAATATGCAACATGCTATACCATAATAATGTACATCATTCATCCCAATATTTGTTATTTACAATCACAATTCCTCCAACTTCAAAAATCTTCAAAAGCTTTCAAGCTCCACAAACTTCTTCTAACTAATTCTTATCTTTGGTCTTTCTTATCAGGTATTAGCTTATCTGGAAGGGAGAAATAAAAGTAAGGGTGAACCATTGCCGAGCAAGGTACCCAAAATAGCAAGAAGATACAAATATCATATAAAACATAAAAAATAAAAGGACAGGGAAACTTAGAAAAAATTTAAAAAATCAAACATGTATGTAGACGAGGTAAAAGCATAAATCGATACATAAACATAAATGAGCTATGTTCAAAAGTTCTTGGTTCTTATTTCAAAGCTCTTTTCCTCCCAAGTTTACATCCGGAAGATAGGATGGTCAAAATCCTCAATACAGAAACTATTTTCAAGATTCTTAATTTAAACTATTATTAGAATTTTCAATTCAAAAGCTCTTCTCAATATTTTCAATTCAAACCCTATTCCTCCTGGATTTACATCCTAAGGGCAGGATGATCAAACTCTAAATTTTGAATTCAAACACGGAATTTTTCCTGGATTTATATCCCGATGGTAGGATGATCAAACTCTAAATTCAAAGCTCTATCCTCCAAAATTTACATCTCGAGGAAGAATGATCAAAGTTCTCAATTCAAAGCTCTATCCTCCAAAATTTACATCCCGAGGAAGGATGGTTCTCTTATTCAAAATTCTTAGTTCAAATACGAATTCTTCATTATTTACATCCCGATGACAGGATGTACAATCAGGCCTAATCGTTGTCCTCTAAAATTAACGCCCTGAGAAAGGTGGTCCACACATCACTTGGTGGATGGGGTTATACCCCTGGCATGCCGGTGAGCTATGGGTTGAAGCCATCAAACATGCTTGGAGCTCTCAATAATGTCGGACGGTGTAACATGTTATAATTTTTCAAAGAAAACTTGTCCAAATAGCCCACATAACTTATCAAATATCGTTTCCTCTTCATATCACGAGATTTACAGAAACCCTGCTCTCCATTTTCAAGTTAGGATTTGAAGCGAAACTTTCGGACACAAATCGAACACTAAACACATCCCAAACTACAAAATTGAAGCCACACATCATC
>JAOVVI020003627.1:0-13102 GCA_028571085.2 Nepenthes alata | reverse complement strand
ACGATCATGTTGAAGCAGTTGAGCTCCAAGCTTTGGACAATACCACCGCCACGCCTGAGGCCAACGATGAAATTCCTGTGGTACAGGAGGTTGTGCCCGATAGGGCCGAGGAGCCTGAGATCCCCGAGGATGTGAGTACTTCAGCTGGCTCTTTTGTGGCCTAGGTACTATCTCGCGCTGCTTTTGATTTGATCTCCTCCTGACAATGTCTCACTAACCTATTTTGGTCTTTGCAGCTTCGGGAGATGGCCAACGACCTTGGTGCGATTATTGCGGAGGTCGCCCATGCTTACACGGAACTAGAAGCTTCAAGGGCCTTTGCTGAGGCCAGCAAATGCTTGGAGGCCAAGCTTGCTGCTGCCAAGGGAAAGATTGCTTCTCTTGAAGACACGTTGAGGCTCCAGCAAATCCAGTACGAGATGCTGTGGGATAGGAACCTCCAGCTAGAGGAGAAGTTGAGGACTTCAGTAAGGGCCGCAGACATAGCTCCTGCTCTTGAGGGCAAGTATTGGAACGGTATTAACTTGTGTCTCCGAGTGATGAAATTGCTGCATTCACGATTTTCCACGACCGTGTTTAATCCTTGGAATGCCAGTGCCACATGTTTGGAGGACTTGTATGGCTTTTCGGTCAGGCTGTTTCCCAGCTCTCCTCGGCCTGAGTCATAAAGTGACCCTCGATCTTCTGGGTAGCCGAGATCTTCTGGTCAAGCAGAGCCTTCCAGATCACAAGGGTCTTAGTAGCAGGATGTCTTTCTTTAGCTTAGACTTTCTGAGGGTGGATTGCAAATTTGTAACGCTATGTACATGTATACATATTTTTCTTTCGCATATACTTTGTACATAGTACACTTTTAAGCATGAATGGAAACCATCCTTTGCTGCAATCTCTCTCTGGATTGTCTTATGTCTTTACTTCTTCTTTGACATGCTGTTAAAGAAACCTAGTCTTATATCAGTTTAATGTCTGAACCTTTCGACCGTCTTAGGCTGAAAATGCTACCTCTAGGGTCATCGCATGCTTACCTTTTTTAGCCATTTAAGTTTTAAGTCCAACCTCTAGGGTCGCCTGGCATCATGGCCAAGTTTTCAAGTCCGGCCTCTTTGGCCGCTCAGATTTAGCCGAGTTTTTGTTGACCTTTTGGGCCGTTCGGACTTATCCGAGTTTTTAGTCGACCTCTTTGGGCCGCTCAGACTTAGCTGAGTTTTTGTCAACCTCTTGGGCTGCTCGGATCTAGCCGAGTTTTTGTCGACCTTTTGGGCTGCTCGAACTTAACTGATTTTTTAATCGACCTCTTGGGCTGCTCGAACTTAGCCGAATTTTTAAAACAAGAGAAAGGTATTCTTTCTACTTGACTTGGGGCAGCCTTGATCTTGTGGATTAGTAAACTGGCATGCAGACATTCAATGGAATGCAAGAAAGCAAAGAAGAAAATTCCATTATGCATACATGAAATGTATTACAAGGACATCAAGTGATGTGTTTCAACTTACCCGGTCGTCCGTACACTTATTGACAATACTTTTTGAGGTGAGCTGCATTCCATGTCCGTGGGACAAGTTTTTCCTCTTGGGTGCGCAGCTTGTAAGCGCCATTTTGTAGGATGGTTGAGACCAAGAATGGTCCTTTCCAAATTTGGGAGAGCTTATTCCGACCGAGGTTCTTCCCAGTGGCTTCAATCCTTGTCAACACCATGTCTCCTACTTTGAACTGGCGCACTTTTACCTTCTTATTATAATACCGAACAATTCTTTGCTCGTACACCGCAATCCGTAGTCTTGCCGCATCTCGAACTCCTTCCAAGAGGTCAAGGTTGTCCTATATCCTTTGCTGGTTACTGAGATGATCGAAGCTTTTCCACTTGGAGACTGGGCAGTCCGACCCCTACTGGGATGACCACCTCGGCCCCATGACACAGACTGAAATGGGTCTCTTGCATTGGCTCTCTCGGAGTTGTCCTGTAAGACCATAGTACTGACGGCAGCTCTTCAACTCATGAGCCCCCAGTGTGCTCCAACTTTGTTTTTAGTTCATGCCATATCGTGCGATTCGTGACCTCCGCCTGGCCATTTCATTACGGGTATGCGACCAAGGTGCGTAGCAGTCTTATCCGCAAGTTAGTGCAGTAATTGGTGAACTTTTTTTCAGAGAATTGGGTTCTATTATCGGTCACGATACACTTGGGTATTTTGAATCGGCACTCGATATTCTGTCGGACAAAATCCGCAACGTTTCACTCAGTTATGCAAGCCAATGGCGCGGCCTCAACCCACTTATTAAAGTAGTCGATTCCAACGATTAAGAACTTTTTTCTATCCATATGCTATTGGCAGTGGCCCGAGTATGTCTAGCCCCCACTGCACGAAGGGCCAGGGTGACTGGAGGGCTTTGAGTTTCGTATGTGGCTGGTGGGATAGATTACCGTGGATTTGGTAATTCTCACATTTTTGTACTAGGTCCATGGCATTGTACTTCATGGTTGGCCAGTAGTACCCTTACCTCATTAGTTTGAATGCATGATTCTTACCCCAATATGGGATCCGCCAACCCTAAGGTGTACCTCCCCGAGGGCGTAGTCAACCTCTTCTGGGGTGAGACACCTCAGGTAAGGGGCAAAAAATCCACGATGGTACAGTCTGCCATTGATGATAGTATACCACGCAGCCGTCCTCTTCACCTTCTTGGCCTCACCTACGTCTTCGGGCAATATTTTACCGGACAGGTACCTTAGGTAGGGGGTCATTCAGTCATTGGCCCCGAATATCTACATCACTTCGGTCACAGAGTCTTCCACACTGGGTTTGTTGAGGACCTTGCGCATTCCTCGGACATATTGTTCTGGATCTCCTAAAGCTGCCGCTTTTGCTAACTGGTCGGCCTTTTCATTTTCTTTCCGTGGGATGTGGATCATCTCTACCTTTTCAAAGGCTGTCATGAGTTCTCACACCTTTGCGAGGTACTTGGACAGTTGGACGTTGTTAGTTTTGAAATTTTTTTGGATTTGGTTGACGACCAACTCAAAGTCACTGTAGGCGATGACATTCCTAGCCAAGTATTCTTTTGCCAATCGCAACCTTGCGAGTAAGTCCTCGTACTCTGCCGTGTTTTTGGTTGTTAGAAACCCAAGGACCATCGAATATTTAATCTCTGATCCTTCAGAAGTCCTCAGCACAATGCCAACTCCAAAACAGTCCTTCATCGATGAATCGTCCACATGTAGAGTCTGTTTCATAGGGTAGTGTAAGTCCTCGGCTGGACAATCGTCCGAGGAATCTTGAGTTGCTTCCGTGGTTTCGAGAATAAAGTTTGCCAGGGCCTGACCTTTCAATATAGGCCACAGACGAAACTCTATATCGAACTAACCCAACTCAATGGCCCATTTGACCAACCATCTCGACGTTTCTGGCTTCTGCAGAATCGCTCTTAAGGGCTGGTCGGTCAAAACGACTACCTTGTGCGTCTGAAAATATGGCCTCAATTTTTGCGCAGAATGCACGAGTGCCAGTGCCATCTTCCCCGCACGGGAATACCATGTCTCAGCTTCGGCCAAGATTTTACTGATATAATACACTGGCAATTGCTTGCCATTTTGCTGGCTTACCAGGGCTGTGCTCAAGGCTTTATCTGAGACCGATAGGTACAGGAATAATTTCTCGCCTGTTTGGGGAGAAGTCAACAGAGGCAGATTTGATAAGTAGTGTTCGAGCACTCGGAAGGCTTCTTCACAGTCAGCAGTCCATTGGAAGCCGTTATTCTTTGTTCCTCTTAGGGCCCTAAGGAATAGCGAGTATTTCTCGACTGCCTTATCCAGAAAGCGTGACAGTACTGCTAGTCTTCCGGTGAGCTTTTGAACCTCTTTCATGGTTCTAGGGGACTTCATATGCAGGATATCCTTGATCTTATTTTCAGATTCGCCTCAATCTCTTGGTTCGAAACGATGTAACCCAATAATTTTTCAAATGAGACCCTAAATATGCATTTAGCTAGATTGAGTTTTATCTCGTACGCTCTCAGGGTGTCGATAGTTTGTGGACCCCTTGTGACAATAAATTGAGCCAACCTCGTCTTAAACCATACATAACATGTTATTTTATTGCTACAAAATTTATTGTATATTTTGCATAGTGACAGTGGAGGGGTAGTACGAAATTTTAATGGTCATATATTAGAATGTACTATTGTGGGAATGATAAAAAGGTCTTCTTATTTAAATATTTTTTATTTCTCTTTTTAGTTGTATATATTAACTATCAAAAATCGATTTTCAACACAATTTCTGTGTATGTCAAAATGGGAAATTAAATAAAAAGTCAATTTTTGACTTAGCTTTTCCCTATTTAAAATAATTGGCTAAATAAAACAATATAATTTTTCAAATTTATTCACATTTAATCTTATTCACTAAGAAAACTAATTTAATAAATATCTTATATTATTTTTAAATAATATATATAATTATTAGGTTATGAGTCATACTTATGTAGACCCATACCCATTTAATGTACCAATTGATGATACGAACGATGAATACGAAGGTATGAGGTGCTGATTCTAGAAGTATCACATTTGAGGCAAGCTTTAGGCGCTGATTTCATAAACCTTACGCTCGAGCCTCATTTGCCGAGCGCTCAAGTATAGCCCAGAACATTAAAACGTGGCTAACGCGTATTAGGATTTTATTACTGTAATTTTGAGTACCGTTTTGAGAAATAAAAGAAGAAAAAGTAAAAAAAAAAGATAAAATAAAGATTTGTGGATCCATTTGAGTTTTGAATCAAATTTTAATCTCCATCGACCGTTGGTACGCTATTTTTGTAGCTAAGAAGAACGTCTTTCAGATTTTATTTATTCTCTTTTATCTTATATTCTCCATTGTTCATGCTTATTTTCATATAATGTAGTTTGATCATGTATTTAGAAATTTATTTCATCGAGATATTATATAGTTGAGATATTTTTAGATTTGAGTCTTATAATTTTTCTCCTTTATTCAAAAGAAAAATTTTCACATAAAATTATATATTTATCAATCGTGTGTAATTATCGTGTACCTGTCGTGTGTTATTGATCCGAACCCTTACCAATCTGGTGACGATAAAGAAGGGAGGGGAAATTCAAGCAGAGGTGTGAAGGGGATGAGAGTCACACAGACAAAGAGAGGGGGTTCGAGAGACAGGGTGAGACCAAGAGACCAAACAAGAGGAATGAGAAACAAAATATTTCTTTCATATCCCTACCCCATACGGTGATGGGCTCGTGCATGGCCCAGTAGGACGGTTAGCAATGCAACTAACAAACTCAACTATTAACAGAATAGTAACAACTCAGTTATATGCACTAGTAACCAACGCAGCTATTAACAACAGTACAGAATATTAATCAAACGTGGAGAAAAGTAATATAATCAGTTCGAAGCTAAATATAATCGCGAAACTTTGACTGTGGGTAGATATCCCGGGTGCTCTTTCGTGTAGTTATGGGTGGTTTTATGAGTGTGCCTGCAGAACCATAAAAGAGTCCCGTAATAATTATTATTTATTTTTGTATGATTTAAAAAGTTTGCGGTGCTCCAATAATAATGGTTTAATATTCTTTATAATTTTCATTCTCATTCCTTGATTTTTATAAACCCCTTTATTGATTATGAAAATAAAATATTTATGATATTATATTATTAGTGAGTACTCATTATTATCGTAATTTCCACCGTGCATGGGTTATCTGACCAATCCCATTTCTTCCATATCCACGTGCGCGCGGCGTATGAATCATCTACAGTTCCTAAGCTGGAATGCTCGTGCTAGTTGTCGGCCTAAGTACATCCAGACGGCTCTCCCATCTATTCTACAATTTTAAAATTATATAATGGAATAAAATCTCACATCTAATATAACACAAAATAATTCGGACCACTAATTTAGATTTAATTTAAATAATTTTTTTAAAAAATTTGTTTGATCACGTAACCCAATCTATGAACACTATTAATAAAAAAAAATAATTAAAATATATAATATTTATTCTATAATTTATCTTCTAATACTCAAATCAGTAAAAATTTATATTAAATTAAAATACATAAAAAAATTAAAAAGAGATGCGCATCTCAATAAAAGCTCCCGTATTAAAAAATGTTTATACAGAAGTAAAAATGTTTGAACACATTGGACATACAAATAATTTATAATATACCAATTTTGTATTGTTTGGCATGAATATTGGCTAGAAAAGTAGCTTAGGAATCCACCTTAATGCATTTCTTTGAGACTTACATAGTTTTTATATGTTGGGATTTCAATCATTTTGTTGTGAGATTGATAACATGTTATTATTATTGACATGATTATAGCATTTCAAGCATGACGTTGAATATCAATTTTTTAGAGTATTTTTGTGGCATTTGCTGGCATTCAAACCGAAGTTCTATAAAAGACCGAAAGAGAGTCATTTCAACACATAAATGACCAAAAAAAGAAGAAAAAATTTTGGCCATTCGTTTTAAGTTTGATTTATATTTTTATTATTTGTCAACTTTAGGTATGTTTTTTCTATTCTTATAAAGAACGTAGTATTTATTATTTTTGTCTTATTTATATTTTTATTATTTATAATTATTATAAATAAACAAATTAGATATAATGTTATTTGAAGGAGTTTTAATCAATTTAAAAATTATCCCCTTAACACTGTTTTCGGCACTGAATTCTGATGGGGCTGGTAAAAGCTACTCTGTCCACGAGTAAGGCTGGCGAACAAGGCAGATCTGCTTTCAAGGTCTGAGTTGTCTGGCATGCTTCCTCATGACTGCTGTGGTCACAATCGCGAGGACCCCAGCCAGAAAATCATGTAGCCAACAATGGCCGCGAATTTACTCCAGTAAGTCTGACACTTGCTTATATTGTTTATATTATAGTTGTCTCCATAATTTATTAAAATAACTTAATATTACAATTTTATAAAAAAATTTTATATTTTATAAAAGAATATAATAGGCTTGATAGTGGATGTAATGAATATTATTTACATAATTAAAAAATTAGTATTTTTTTGACATCAAAAATAGCAAAATCACCCATCATTTGTTAATGATAATAATTGAAGGTTTTTTTCTTAGATTATAATGGGCTTTTTTTTTTATATTTGAATTAGATAAAAAAAATATAACTTCCTATTAATTTTAAATTTAAGAGATCATCTAAAAAAATAAAAATAATTCATGATATATAAAATTTTGTAAAGTCTTTATGAAAGAAGAGAGATAAGAGTAAATGGATATAAATCAAGTCCATATCCTTTGAAAAAAGAATACTAAGTATGAATCCTGTCATTAATATTTAATTTTATATTGTTAAATTATAAAATAGTATAATAATTTTAATATCCCGTAAAAAATATAAATTTCATAAAATTTTACAGTTTATTAAAAGGAAGTGAGATAACACGAGAAAAATTGAAGTTTTAAACTAGTAGATAAAAGTACAAAAATGACTTTATACTCTAACATATATCCTCAAGCACATACACTAAGAAATAATCATAAAAAAATAAAAACTTATAGAAAATAAATTTATGATTATTAAAGTTTTAATATAATATTAAAAAAATCAACAAATATAAAAACTTAAATTACTTACAAAAATTTAAAAATAATTTTATCTACTATAATAATGAAACTCAATGGATGGAGGCGGGACCTATAGATTTAAATACGGCCCATGTTGCACAAAACTTTATGGTATGAGCAGTAATAACTCAAACATTTGCCGATGATATCATTGCGATATGTCAATATATTAATATTATAATTTAAAGTATTGTCATATGAAAAATTAATGTCAAATGTAGGAAAAAAATTTATTTTTTTTAATTTTTAAAAGTGGGAATTTTGCTGTTAATCAATATAAATAATATATAAAATACAAATAATTGGATTTTTCAATAAAAATTGTGATACTAGATCTTTATAACATATATAAAATAAATATATAAATTGACACAAAATATACATTTTTAAATAAAGATAGGCAATCATACAAATATCCAGTTTTTTTAGTATCATAGACTTATTTTTATCATTTGGACTTATTAGATTTTATAAAATTAATAGAAATAAATACAATCTCAAAATTATACGTGTTAATAACTATTTAAATAATTATCTTGACATTTGGAATAAAAAGAAAAATTCACACCAATAAGTGATAGTTTTTCTTACTACCTAATCATATTAATATAAAAAATAAGAGAAAAATATGAAGAGACTAACGTGCCAAGCCCACAAGGGAGCCACCGTCTGCAACTTTGGAGTGAAATCTTCTCCCTCCTCCCCTTCTCTTTTATTAAATAATATTGAAAATAGTTATTTAAATAATTTTTATATATTTTTGTTTAAATAATTATTAATATTTAAAAATTTTAAAAATTATTATTTTAAAGATAATTATATAATTAAATATTTACTATTAAATTTATATCTAATAGTTTATGAAAGCAGCAGCAAGTGCTATAGTGTCCTCAATTTCTTTGTTGCTTTCTAGACGGAACCAAATGGATCCTTTTTAATTACATTTAATTTTAAAAAAAATTTAGGGGTTATTTAGGTTTTTGCTAAATTTTAAAAATGGTTAATATATAATCGATAAAATTTTATAAATAATAAAGTGGTTAAAATTAAAAAATTTATGACCAATTAATTCTAATATCAAACTAATAATAAATATGGATCGAATCTTATTTAATCTATTGGGATACTATTTAACTCTTAAATTAATAAAACTCTTTTATTTTTATTAAGAATTTTTTTAAATTATGAATGATATCTAACAATATATTGTTACTGCCCAAATAAAAAAAATAAATGAAAAATGCTTATTAAATCTTTTCATAAAAGTTATAGTATAGATTTAATACTTTCAAAACCATATATCTCATCAAATTTTGGCCATAAAAAAATATTAACCCTATTTAATTTGTTTATCTTATGTTAATTATATTTAATAAATTATTCAACTAATAATTAGAAACATATTTCTAATGGATAGTCAATATTGATCAATAATTTATGAATTATTAATTTAATTAATCACATGGGGCATCTGTTTTTTAGTAGGAGTGATGAATCTTTTATGGATTATTTTTTTACCTACACATATTTCTAATTGTACTTGATAATTATGTCCTATATTTATTTATTGTATCCAATAATTATTTTGGCCAATAATTTATGTGCCATTAATTTAATTAATTATATTAAGCATCTTGCTCAATACTAGGAATAAATGGATCCTTTATTAATCATTCTTCTATCTACACGTGTTGGGTTCCAATACTCGGAGTCTCTAAAAGTATGGCCCAAAAGAAAAGCACAGTCCGAACATCCCAAAGATCAGAGGCCCAGGAAGCCCAAGAAGTCAAAGGACACTGCGAGCAGCACGCGACATGAAGGTACGGGGACTAAAGAGACCTCCTAGCACGGCGAAGTTACAAGTAGCGGCCAAGAACTCCCCAAAGAGGTCCGAGAACTAAGGAGAGATTGATAGGCCGCGAACTCTGCCAAACGTCAAAGTAAGCCAGAAAATGACGAGTACTTTCCCAAGCGTCCGAGAAGAAGAGCGGTGCTGCTTGTAGTACGCGGACTATCCCAAAGATGAAGAAGATTAATAAAGTACGCGGACTTTTCAAAATACCCGAGAGCGCCAGCTCAGCATTCACAGTTCCCAAGGAACGCGAAAAGCCTACAGCACGCCACCGCAGACAATACTGATCCAGAGCACGCCTTGTCACCTCAAGACTGACAGCACAGACTGACATCCCTGACGCAGTATGGCAAATAGCGGCGCTGACATTTGACTTGCTGCGCACGTCAGCGTGTCTGACACAGCAGCATGGACGCGTCAGAGAAGCAGGTGGCCAGCCTCCCAGTAGTTATCAGAAGCCAACGGCTATTTTCTCCCCCTTATAAATACCCAGCTCAACACACGAAATGGGGGATCGATTCCTACAGCTCTCGCGACTGAAAGAAAAAGCTCAAAGAGAAGAGACATTTATTTTCCTTGTATTTTAAACTTTGTACTCAGCACCGCTTGATAGTGAGAATCTTTGCTAGGTCCAGTGCCTCGTGATTTTTTCCCCTGTTTCAAAGGCGAATTTTCCACGTAAAAATCAGTGTGTCCATTTTCTCTGTCTCTCACCCTCTCGCCCTTAGCGTTCGTTCGCTCTTATCACCCTCTCGGACTAAAACGCTTGTCCACCAATAATTCACTCACTCATCATTTGTGTTGCGACTGATTCCGTCCTCCTGACGTCATCACACGTCATTAGCGTATGGTCATCGAACTCGGACGCAATAAGTATATATAAGATATTTTATTATTAAATATAACAAAATAATTTTTTTCTAATGCTACACATTTTTCTAGGCGGCAGAATTTCAATGTAGAAAAGTTTTTTTTTTTTTTGGTAAGTGTGTAGAAAAGTTACTTGTGTTTCTTATCGATGGAATTTGGCACCATACTTATGAATAATATTATAAAATTAACATAAGTTTTGTAAATATATAATTTAAATAATTTAAAATAAGATTAAGAATAAAATAATTAATACATTTTTTATTTTATAAAACCTTTCAAAATGAGTATGTATTTGCTTATAAAACCAGAGAATAGAAATAATTGCTAAAATATTCTCACCTTTTTATTAGAATTTTTTTTTCATTTTTTTCTTAATTTTTATATATAATTTTATTAAAACATTATATCAAAAACTTTAAGATTGCCACCGGTTCAAAATCTTTTTTATACTAATTTAAACTGATTTATTTATTAGAAATATAAAATATGCATATATTAAAATTTTAATTATCTAAAAAGATATCAAAATTTTATTTATAATAAAATTTAATATCATCATTAATAATTAACAAGATTAATTATGAACGAATAATAAATTCAATAATTTATGGACGAAAGTTTTATGTTGATATTTTAACCGATCAAAATAAAAATGTATCTTCCAATCCTTAAAAATAATAGAAAAGAAAAAAAGATTTACAAAATAATTATTCTATTATTATGTTAAAATTTATTTTTTGAATAAATTAATTATAGCTTTTTAATATTTTTATTATGAGGGAGAAAATTATTATTAATATCAGAAGTTAAAACATCAAACCATATAATCACCATACTAAATAAACACTTGAAATCCCAAGTTTACATACGTGAGATATAAAACCAAATAGCTTTATACTTCAATATTTTCTCACGTAGATTTTGCCCATAGCCACAAACAAAGAAGAACCATATTTCTTAGTACTCTCATTTCATGAATCTATTCCTCACTCGGAACTGACCTCCTCCGGTGAAACTTCAGTCGGCTTCTCCTCCTCAACATCGGTGGCACCCTCGGCTGCCGGAGCATCCACTTCCTCCGCCGTCAAACCCTCTTCCACAGCCTCCTCAGCCACCACTGCCACTGCAGAATCCTCTTCTTTTTCCTCAACCACTTTCAACTCCGCCGCCTTAACTTCGGCAGACACCTCGCCGCCTTCCTTGGCATCCAACTCTGCAGGTTCTTTCACTGCCGGGGCATCCGCCGTTGCCTCTTTTAAGTCTTCCTTGGCCGCCGGTGTCTCCACCTCTACTTGTTCTAGTGCCACAGTCACAGGGGTCTCCTTCTCTTGAAACGTTGTGGCAGTTGGTGCAAGCTAAAAATAAAAACAAATATTATAATCATTTAAAAAAAACCATAGTATATTATAATGAAAAATCTATGCCTTATTTTTATAAATTTAAGGTAAACTTTAAATATATAAACTTATTTATAAAAATTATATCATAAGTAATTCTAGATACATAATAATATAAATTAATTCACAAACTCAATCTTATCATTTAAAATCTCTTTTACTTTTTAAGAAGAAAATTTTTTTATAAATAAATACCTTTTAAATATGTAAAAATTTGATTTTTTTTATATATATAATATAATGGATAAAAATTATATAATAATTTATTTAAAAAAAATAGCATAATTTTTGTGAAGTGAAGTTAGAGTTCTTACCTCAGCAGTGGCCATCTGAGAAGACAACAGCAAAGAAATTGCAGATTTGATGTGGAAATGAGGATGAGCAAGAGAGGCCTATATATAGAGGCTTTTAATTATTTTTAAAATACTTCAAATTTGAAAAATAAATAATTATATAAAATAAATAATAATTAATTAAATTAGTGGTGGGGGCCAGAAAAGAATCTTGGTCGATTTGACATCTCATTTCACTGACAGGCTACATGGGCATTTTTAGCTTGTAATGTTTTTTTTTTTAATTTTTTGAATAAGAAAATATTTTAACATTAAATAATAATACAACATACTAAATATTAAAATACATTAAATTAAAACATATTAACATTTAAGATTATTGTTGAAAAAATATATATCCAAAATAAAAAAATAATATAATATTTTTTCTATTTATTTATATTGATATATTTATATAAAAATAAATAAATAAATAAATATTATAACCTTTAAAAATATATTAAATATAAATAAAGTATCTTATAGATGTTTATCTAATTATTATCATCAGTCTCTTTTATTTGCTTTTTTATTGTCGAGGGACGTGTTGTCGGGTGTCTGAGAATGTCTATATTTTTTAATAAAAAGTTGACAATAATAAATATTTTATTATTTTATAACTCATTTATAATTATTTTTATATATATTTAAATGAAAAAAATGGACCCCTTTTATTTTTTTTTTCAAAATAAACCTTTTTTCCCTATTTCTGAAACTAAATTTTTTTCATAATTTTTATGTATAAATTTAATAAAATATCATGTGAAAAACTTTAAAATTGCCAAATTTTTTTACACTTATGAAAATTGATTTATTTTTTGATGGAAAAATTAGTACAAAAATGAAGGTTGAGAATAAAAATACAAAATATTTAAAAAATTCACAAAATAGACCTTAAAAATTTATTAATCAGCATCATTTTAGAATGCATTTTCCTAAAAATATAACTCGGCGATTATTTTTTTTTTGGACTTAAAATCTATATTCTAACTTCTAATTTCATTTTGTTTTAGAAAAAAAATAC
>JAOVVI020003626.1:0-18788 GCA_028571085.2 Nepenthes alata | reverse complement strand
AAGTTAAAGAAGTGGCATGCATTTAAGGAGCAGTCTATCAACAAAGAGTCGCTCGATACTACAACAAGGGAAATGTGCAAGCTTGTACATGGGAGCAGCCTATCAACTCCTAAGTAGCTCGATGACTTGGTATTAAGGAATATCGAAGCAACTAAGAAGCTTATACATGGGAATAAATTATCCCCAACTTCGGAAGAATCATTTCTAGTGTCAGCAATACTACGTAATTGGGAGTATAAACTACATACTCAAAACAGAAAACTAGTCCCTCAAACTTATAATGCCTTTCACTTCAAAAAGTAATACCAATAAAGAAGCCAATAAAGGAACGTAGAGGTACGCCTTGCCCCTCATTTTAGAGTGTCTGTGTTGTAAATTATTCTTTCAAGTTATTGATAAAGTTAATTTTTAGGTTTGTTTCTTGTCGATTTCAATGTTTGTATGTAATCAATATGACCTTGACTGACTGTGAGTCAGACAACAAATTTAAACACATTGTCTATAAATTATGCCGATTCAAGGGAACAGTCACGGCATAAGTTCAATAGAATCATACGGCCTCAAGCATGGTCACACACTAAAATTTCCAAGAGACACAAGGGGCTTGATAATCGAGCATTCAATTCCCCTTTGAAAGGTCTAAAGACAATAAAGTCAGTCAAGACTTAATCAATAATAGTCATCTAACCTATTAAATCTCAAGGATGCTACATGCGCATAAGTATCATCATTCCTTACATGAGATATACATAATTAATCAAACGATCAAGTGCTAGGCTCTTACCTAACCGACAACAATAGTCAAAGGATTTAGTTGGCGATCAATTCGGCCATCTTATGCCAAATATTTAAAAATATATGCTCGGGGATTAAATTGCTCAATAGATATCAATTTAAAAAGCAATAAATATTTGGGCACAAAAAGTTTGAATATATATTGAAGATCCAATTATATCATTCTCATACACAATTATAACATGGGTTACAAGATTCAAGGACTAAAAATAAATTAGCGACCATATAGTTGGTGTTCGGATCCTAATCCTGGAACTTGAGAACTTGGTAGTTTCTCAAAACTTTTAACCTCAAAAGCTAAAAAAGCACCAAAAATTCTAACATCCAAACAGCTAATAGAAAAGTCAAAAGCTAGAAAGGAAACTATCATCTTATAAAGATCAATTCCCTTATTGAATTGAGAGTAAGTAGAGAACCGATTTCTTCAAGTCGGATATCCTCCTTAGTAACTTCTCAAGTCTTACACATTCAGCTTTTAGTCCATCTATGGCCCCAATAACTATTGTCGTGTGTCATTTAGTTTTGAGAGTACTATCCTCGAAGGAATTGACTTGGTAGCTTGGTTAGCATAATCATGAGATTTACCCATCCACTCTGCCACTTCTTTCTCAAGATAAATTGATCAATCTTCAAAGAACAACGCTCTAACTTCGGCAACCATAACACTAAATTCTAAACCTCGGATCATAAAAGGTCAATGTGAGATTGAGACAGGAGATCAATTTCAATATCCTAATTATATAGCCTTCTCCTTATCTGGCGCACCATGTTTTTGGATTGCAAAAAAGTTTTAGTCGATAATTTAAAGAGAAATGAATGGCACAAAATTAAAGACACCGAGTATGCCTCTTGGATCAGACGACCCTCTATCAATTCAAAACTTGATGACGATGATCCAACTGGGTCAGGGTTTGGTGTAGGCGATTGTCTCAAGCAAAAGAAAGACAAAGGCCTATGATATTCGAAACTTGGGACTCTCTAAAATCTCAGAACCCATGTAGCTCAGAGAGTATGGTAATGAATGAATATCAAACTCTCTAACAATATTTACATTATCATTTTCTAGTTTAGGAAAAGTAGACAAAGTTTCAGAAATCCTGAGTGATGATTCAATAGATATAGGAATAGTAAAAAATGACTAAAATCCCACACTTGGCAATGATAGGAGCATTAATTGGCTCATCCTCACATGAGGAATGATGTAAATAATTATGCTCCTCTCTTGAAGGAATGGTGAGAATCATTTTCTCAAAATTCAAAGCAGGCATCTTCTCTAAAGATCTAGCGGAGAGAGAGACAATAGTTGGAGTCTTCGGCTCTTGTCTCATTCCTAACATCAGCAACATATTCCTCAAAAACCACATCGATAGTCTTTAAAACCTTATCATCATCAAAATGAGAAGCTAGTAAAGTTACCATAGGAATATTAGGCTGAACCATCTTAGCCCTAGAGGGAGAGCCTATAAAAATGCCTTTCCTCCTTTTCCGTGGTGAGCAGGTACATCGGCAACATCTTTTCCTCTGAAGACAATATAATAGTGGAGGGCATCCGAGGCAATTTGGGTAAAAAAATTCCAATTTTATGTAATTCGGCCACATCTTTAACTAGATTAGATTGAGATTTAATCATAGTAAGTTCATTCTCAAGATTTGAATCAGAAAAGGCGGTATTAACGTTACCATATCTATTTGA
Organism: Nepenthes alata; assembly: GCA_028571085.2. Classification (NCBI taxonomy): domain Eukaryota; kingdom Viridiplantae; phylum Streptophyta; class Magnoliopsida; order Caryophyllales; family Nepenthaceae; genus Nepenthes; species Nepenthes alata. The sequence continues at coordinate 16,300 of JAOVVI020003626.1, read as the reverse complement.
CAAAATCCAATTATTGAAAATATTAATGAAGAAAAATAGGTCTTTTCAGTTCTTTACTAAGTTTGGATTTTCTCTACTTATTTGAACTCCTTTCTTAGAGTCAAAGAAATCCAATCACTTTCTTAGTTATAATGAAAAACAATTTTAACCATTCAAGCATCCGGTCTAAGATCCTAATGCTTTAAAAAAAAAAGACACATAAAGCTATAATATATCTAATAGTGTTAGGGTGAAGATGGGTGATTGGAATCCTTAGAGCCTTAATTATTTTTATGAATTCTTTTGCTAGAGGAATCCAAATGTTGTCCTTCAAATGAGCTTTATATACAGCAACAAAACTATCTCTTGGAGAGTAAGTCCTCTCTTTAGACGAAGTGACTTGAAAAGGAATAGCAGGAGGAATATTATTCCTATTGTAAATATCAAGTATATTTTCCATGGATAAACAATAAACAATGTTGGCCACATTCTTCAAGGCGTTTCGTGAGTCATGAGAGATTGAAAACTTGACAATCAGAAAAATCAAAAGGTCGATTCTTTGATGCAACATGAAGAAAAAGACGTGATTAGGTTTAGAAAGAAGAATAAAAGATGTCAAAATTCAAAATGACAACCGAAATTGGAAATGATACGGTTTGAACAATAACGCTAATCCAAATGACGCATTATGCACCCAACAATTGGCCAGACGGTGACATGTCTTTCTCATAATTAAAAATAAAAACGCTGCATATTGAAATGATTCAAAGATGGCACAATTTATGAAACCTCTATTATGTCATTAAATGCATTGCTAATAGGTTATTTCCATTATAGAAGCAATGATGGCTATAATATCATTGAACAGGTTATCAAGATTACACTTTGGAAGTTCGATTCACCTCAGAAAATGAACCTAATTAATTCTTATGATTTGAAATTTTAATATTCAATTAAGGGTCCCAAGCTATCAAAATGCCGAATGGTTAAGTTTATACAAAGTTTACATCCAGAAAACTCTGAATATTGAGATCAATAATTAAAGAAACTTTTTCCATTCAGATAATTTGATTAATCTAAACTTTTGGTAATTTACAATTTCATATGGATGAATACAAGTCCAAAATACTAAAGAAACGGATCAAGAACTGTAACCTGAATGGGAAATAAAAAAAAAATTCTTCTTTTATTCACGGATACATTTATATATAAGATACATCCTTACATGATAGGCTCAAAACCGTTCAATTAGAAGAAAAAAGAAAAAAGGGGATGAATCTCAATAGGAGAAACAGAGCGTCCAAAAGGTCCACCACCTCTCACAAATTTAACATTCAGTTAATCAACTTTGGTTCGTTAATGTCAAGCCAACAAAGATATTATAGTAAAAAGGCTAAGAGACATTGAATCGGATGATCCCTCCAACAAACTAGTAAAAACCTAGAGGCTTCAGAATGAATGGTGAAGAGTATCAGAGGCAATTACCTAGACAAAGAATCAATCCGAATCTGGATATTATATAAAAGCGGGAAATCATCTTAATTTCCGAAAAGAATGTGAAAGCATCCAAGAGAACTCTCTCTTCATTTCGCAGAACATGAGTAATTCCATCAGATGTTGAGACTTGGGATTTGGTTGAAGATCGAATGAGAGCAGCCTATTTTTATTTCAAAAAATAAGTTGTAAAATGCCGTATTTAGATAAAAAGAAAAACAGTCAAACGTCAAGGAATCTTGGTTAAGATATTAGAAATCAAATTCTGATTGATAAGATTAATTAGCAATAAATGTACGTTTATTAAGATTCCACTGGAAAGAGGCAATTGGACAATACTCAAAGCAGACCACACAAATTTGCATTCTAATATACTAGAAGTACGAATTCAACTTTTGAGTATGGGAGGTTAATGTGAGGTATTGTCTAAAATAAGGTTGACTTGATTGGCTGATTTATGGGGCCTGCAAACAAAAAATCCAAGAAGAATTTTGGATCAGCTGAGTTGTTGGACCCGAATTAGAAAAATAATCCAACTGAATAGTCAAATTTTGAGTAGCTGAATGACCAAACTGCTAAAGATACTAAAGACCGTGATACCAAATTGTCAAACGGTTAATTAAACTAGACACTTAATCCCGACAAACGATTACATGAACTGATTGATGAACAATTAAATCAAGCAAGCAGTTAATGTATTTAACAGATAAACATTAAATTCATAGCATATAAAATAGTTGGACGATTTGGTTCCCAATCAGAATAACGACTCAAAATAATAATCAATATTTTTCTTTAGAAAATGGCCACAAGCTAGCAGTAAAGCAATAAATTAACTCACTTTTCCTAAAACAATGGAGGAAGGCCAAACTATCGCCAAAAAGCAAGTACAGAGCTCTTATTCTTTAATCACTTGCAACATCTACAAATAATAGAGCTTAGCCCTTCAATTTTTCACTCTCTTTCATCTGCAACTTCTCATTGTCTTTCTATTTTTTAAAAAAGATTTTGACTTAAATATCGGAAGATATTCAAATGAGTGATTTTCGTATCCTTCGACTTCTTATTAAACATTATGGTGTGCAGGATTCGAATATAAATGTTTAAAATTTCAACACGACTATATTCAAATAACTATCTAGATCTAAGGTATATATTAACAACAAACAATAATAGTAATAACTCAATAGTCAACATCTGCTCTGAATTTTCAACTAACCAAACATTGTCAAGTGAAACTCTCTCTACTTGGTCAAATTACTCAGATGATATCGTGGGGTCAACTTGTCCATTAGATAAGTTTAAGCAGTAAGCTAAATGGCTTTATTCTCGCAGTGAGGGATGATACCTTGAGAGTAGAGAAAATAGAGCGGAGATTCTCCTTATACTCATCCAGGGGCACGTGCTGGAAGGCAGCATATCTGTCAGGAAGGCAAGCGTCATTTGCTCCAAAGAACACCACCACCGCAAGCGGCGGATCACCGTTGCCATCCTCCTCTGTCGGAAAAACAGTGTCAATAACCTTAAGTGCCCATCTTGTATTGTACCCACTGTATCCTCTTAGCACCACATCAGCCTGATGAATCAAAAAGAACTCGCAAACAGTCAACTCCAACCAAAATCCCAAAAGAGAGTAAAAACTAAAACAAAACCAGAGACATGATCCATTTTCTTTAGAAGAGAATATTCAAATATGTAGTTTACGGATAGATTATGGTTAAAATTCGGACAGTTTTAAACAACCCTATCTCGGGATTCGATGTTTCTTCTCTTATTCGAAACAGGAAGAAATATTTAGAAAAACAAAAGGACAAATCAAATACCGTGCGCGAGAAATGGTGGGCAAGAGAAGCACCCCAGCCACCAGGCCCAAAGGATTCTTCAGTAATGGAGTCGCCGAAGAGGTATATTTTTGGCCTCATCTTCTTCTATTTCTTCTTCAGTAGATCTACTAATAATACAGTGGGATTAGTATACTTCTAATACATGAGCAAACAAATCTACTGCTTTAAAATGAAACGAAAGTTTGTATATATCAAATGTAGAGAACCGATGGTAGCGGTGATGGAATCAATCCTTATGGAACGACAGAGAGGGAGGAGCTTGGTTGTTAAATGCAACTTGTTTCGCTAAGCGAGAGACAGCACCTTCAAGAGACACCCCGCCCGTTTTGTCAAGGCAAGTGCCCAGAGCTTGTGCCTCACTCTGATTTGCTGGGCCAGAATGGCTGTCATAAGCCAGGCTTTTCCACTCAGTGACAGAATTGACCTTCAGTCTGGACCTTAGTTACCTGACTGCCCCTTGTCCTTCTTAGTGTGGCCGTGAGCGAATCAGGAGCCTGCAACACATGCGGCGCTGGCCGGCAGTTAATAGATTTAATCCAACGGATATCGGCCATTTGAAAAAAACGTTTTTTTTTTTTAATGTAACACCAAATTGCAGTAGTTGATGACATTTTGGAAAAAAACGTCTAATTTCCAATGAAGATTGACGGCTGAGCTTCCATGTATTATTCGTGGTTCATTTCGCACGACGACGACTAATCTGGAGTTCTTCGGCGGAGCAAAGGGGAAGGTAGGTTGCAAAGAACGGGTAGGTGGAAGGTTGCGACCTACTTCGGTGGAGTTCTTCAGATTTTCGGTTGTTTATATATCAATTTATTGAGTTTATTTGTTGGTTTTTTTATTATTTTCGTTCGATGTTCCTGATCTTAGGTTTTCGTTTGTTGATTTATCAAATTAGTGAGTTGATTTGTTGGATTTCATTTATTTACGTTCGGTTTTCAGATCTTAGATTTAAGTATGTTGTTCCATGTTTCACCTGATTATTTGGGTTGCTTAATCGAATTTTTTTTATTTTCCTTTGTACATTATAGTCACTTTTTTGCTCCACCTCATCCATCATCTTTATTGAGTTGATTGTAGATTTCTTTTACTGAGTTGATTTCATTTAGTTTCTACATCATTCGATTCGGTTATGTTCGAAAGGGAATGTTTTGCCAGTTTGAAGTGAGTTTAATTCAGTGAGTTGCTTTTACAGATTTCATTTAGTTTGCGTGTCGTAGATTTCAGATAGAATGGAAATTTTGTTCCAGATTTCATGTTGGATTTCATACTGACTGAGTTGGTAATGTTGTTCCAGATTGTAGTGAGTTTAACCCTTAAAAATCTAGTTTACTGAAAGTTTGGATGGGAATGTAACCCTTAACCCACTACAACTGAATCGTTTTATGTCTTAATTTTTCTTTTCTTTTTTTTTTGGCAATTTGTTTTTGCCATTTAATGTGAAATGTGACTGTTAATTTTTCATATAATGTTTTATCTACTTGAAAGTGTTGTGTCCTTTCTGCTCTTTTTTTTTTTTTTGGAAAATAATTGTTCTGCTTTATGCTGTATTTAAAATATTCTATCGTCATTATTTTCTCAGAAATATCCAATACAAGTGGCAATTCCAATGTCTCAACAAGTCAACATTGAATATGTCACCGTGGCCATTCGGCAAGCTTGAAGACTTCCATGGCTTATGGTAATCCAAGAAGATGGTTCTGAAGTAATCAAGCTTATGACTCCTCTTTTAAGTGTAAGTGACTGTAATTGTTTTATATGGGTACGATTAGAAATTTTGTTATCAACCTAGAAAGGCAGATCAGCGAGCCCATGATCATAAAAAACAAAAAAAAAAACATGCTAGAAGTGACGACTCAGTTGAATTCAGTCCAAGTAAAAATAAACAGGTTGAAACTGAAGTATGAATATAAAAATCTACATCTTCGCACGCAATTACAACACGAAAAAAGAACATTTTATCGGTACACAATTATTTGTGCCAGTTCTGTAATATTATTTTATATAAAACTGTAGTTGTCAAAATGTGATTATACTCTATTGTAAATTAAACTTCAATATAATACTGTCTATTGACTACTTTATACAAAAGAATGCGGTATGTGCTAAAAAATTTTCTGTTGGCTTTCACAGAGGCATCAGCATCTCTAAAATGGTCAATTGAAAGTTTGAGTGTTCCTGTTCTTATGCTTTCAAGTATCTTCGTGTACCTAAATAAGAAAAGAATAGATATGGGTAATTTAGGCTTCAAAGAATCACAATATAGTACTTTATGAGAATGTACAAAATCTAGAATATCAATATATATATATATATATATTCAAATTTTGAATTATAGTAAGTATTAGAATGTGGGAATCGGTCCAGAACAAATGAATGAAGGCACGAAGAATCTTTCTGGGTATGAATCTTTCAAGGAATGAAAAGATTTGGAGTAGTAATGTGGTGCCCTATCCCAAAACCTAAGTCATAAATAATCCCATAAATATAACATAATAAATATAATGTTCATAATAGATTTTATTGAGACAATAAATATTATATTTACAAAATTAATATCTCAAAAATGCTATCTCGATAACATATCTAAATAAAACTTCAACCAATGATATTAACTGTAAAATTTTTCGTCACTAATTTTTATCTCCAATATTGCCTCTATCTCAAATCTCTTCAACAATTATACAATCTCCTATAACATGCTATGAACTCTTTATTCTTGAGCCAATAAAACACAATGATGAATAAAATATCTAACAAATAAATAAGTTAATAAAATAATAGAATACAATATAGTGTGTTGAATAAGAATATCAGCATCAATAAATAAATTAATAATTATCCGAAATTCAATAATATGTGGTATCCACGACATAAAAGTTGCACAGTACTAAAATATTAGGGATACAAATTAGATCCATCGAATTCAAGTATAACAACTGTATATATACCACTGAATCTATCTAAATAGAGGTTCCAACTGTATGAAATGTTATAAAATCTCATCGGATTTTATATGTCAATATAAACCAACAATTACATACCCGTATCTAACGGTTAGGTAAATCCTCAAGATATCGATACTTGCAAGTTTGACAAGCAACCAACTTTATTATCTCATGATACTTACTAATTGTAGTGTACAAATATTGATCTAATCCACATGAATAATATTCTTATTATCTTATCGAGTAACTCAAAATATGTCTCGTACATATTCCCATGATACAGTGTAATACACGCCCAAACAAGTACAAAATACTTAATTTCTATAATAAGTCAAACCCAACACCCCCCAGTACGATATTCATCAATGTCTCATGTATAATGTTTATAGGATTATAAGTATCCTTACAAATAACTTCAATTTCCAAAATATGAATTCAATATTGGAAAAAAATAAATTATACTAAGATATGGTAGCTTCTCATTCGACTAGATAATTGAAGCCTATTACTATTCCCAAATTTATTTAGCGATTTTTCAACAAAGCTATATAATACTTTTAATCTCATTCCATAAATCAACTTGTATTCTAAAATTTATATATATTTATCACCATCATAAATGTAAGTATACACACATTGCAGTCTCGAATGACCCTTATCATTTACCTATATTTATCACCCATGATAATGGACAACCGATTAGGCGAGAGAAAACAGCATTGCTAAAAAAAACATATTGGGACATGGCAAATGAAGAGGTGAAAATCCAAGGAGCTGAATCCGGAAGCGTCACTTCAAAGAATGAGAGAAATGAATAGGAGGGAAAGGGGAAGAATCGGGAAAATCAAGGCAGGCGGGAACGAAGGGGAGAAGTTTCAAGAAATGTGACGGTGTCCTTAAAAAAATAAAAAGAAAATTCAATGTTTGTAAGCATATAACATACACAAGATCCTATACAATGACAATTGATATGTAGATCCTATTCAATGTTACTTGTTGGAAATTCAGTGGCTGCATTTGTGGGCACAACAGTTTTCTCATATGGTAACACAGTTTAGGATGACAATGCAAACTCTCCGATGATTCTTAGGTTCTAGTAAATTGGGATGCAATGAGGATAATTGTTTATGAAAATTAGGTAGAGGAAATTGTGTACGAAAACAATATAGCAATACAGTAATTGTATTATGGTAAATTAGACATTGATCAACTGAAAGGATAACAACCCAGTAAACTATAAGTAATATTATTTATATATCTATTTATATATTATTTATACCGAAAATACCATTTTTTGTATGGAGAGAGGGAAATAAGAAATTAAAGATCAAAACAATACAAAAACTGTGTATATAAGTTTGATATAAGTTTGTGTTAACCGTATATAAATAATGTTTTTTGTAAATTATATATAAAAATTACGCACAGGAAGGATTTCGATGCACACGCTCTTGCAGTAGAGCAATAATACAGCAGTAACTGTATACGGAAACAATGTCAAACTGTGTCAAAACAGTAACTTTGCATGATGTCTTTGTATGAAAACTTGTTAAAAACTTTGTGACTAACCAACCTAGTACGGATTGTATCACCTTTGTACGGAGTATTGTCTTTTTGGGGGCTCTTTTTCTCTTAATGGCCGTTTTCTTGCCCTTCGTCCTTTCCTATGTTCACACCTTTCCACTTCCATCTGCAGTTTGTGTCGGGAAAGCTTCGCTCATATATAACAGATGGGATCCAACACCTGAAAACTTGGTACCATTTGTTCAATCTCTAAGACTTGATGTTTTCTATATAGGTTTAGTCGCTTCTAACTGTTATACAACTGTACATTAACTTCAATGACATACGGCCCAACTAACTACGTGAATCTTCAAATAGGCGTATGATCTATTCTCACGTTTTGAGCGTCATTGATTATTTTTTCAATCCGTCCTTCCATTATATATTTCTTTGCTACAGTGTTCTTAAATGCAACACCAACACCAGCAATCACTTGGGAGCCCGAGCGAGGCAAGCACCCAATGCTTGCGGCGTGGCTTCTGAAGGAATATTATTCGTCTGCCTGCCCTTTTTAAGAAAAAATAGTGAGATGCTAGAAATACTCCTAGTGGTTTTAAAAAATTATGATTATGTCCTAAAAATCTAATTACCAGCGCCCACTTTTCGGTCTCTATCTTCTAATTCTTTGCCACGAAACTTCTTCCTCCGGTTCCCCTTGTCCACTTACCTATTCGCTAGGTCTTCTTCATTCTTCATAATTGCTGATCGAGAAACAATTGAAGCTCGAACTGGTCCATTGAATGAACTCCACAAATCAGGTATGAAAGAAAACCCTAATTTGTTCTCCACTTCTCCTACTATCATGAATTCAAACTAAAGTAGGTATAAATAATTATAATTCATAAAATTTAACAATGACCAAATCAAATCCCTTTTTTTCCGACGTGACGTGACAATGACCCATATAATCCCAACATTCAATAATAATAAACATCATACTACGAGTTAGTCATAGGACCTCATTGAATAACCTATACGGACAAAGAAATAAATATAACCTGCTCCATATTGTTGTAAGGGGGGACAAACCAACTACATAATATCCAACATACACAATGACCCAATTGATCCTATACATAACCACAAGCCTACATCCATTAACTCTCACTGTCCAAAATACATCTGATACATTTTCAATCTGAAAACAAACCTAAAACTCACCGAATATAAATGAGGCTATGATCAACTCATTTTGAACAAAATATAATTTAGAACCGAATCACATAATTCAAATTGAAATCACATATTGCAATATACGAAACTGACCAAATTTCAACTGTGAATAAACTTAAGAATTTCAAATGAAATCTCAATACAAATTGTAATATCCCAAACCTTATTAAATATATTTTAATATTTAATGAGAATTTGGACAAATTAGACGTTTTAAAAAAATTTATTTAATACCGTGAAATTTTGAAGGAATATTAAAATTTTACGGTTGTTGCTCGTTATGCGTTTAAGAGTATCCAGTGGAGATATATATATATATTAAAGGATAATGTAAATATAATAAAAAATTTATTTAAAGAGGGATGTGGATTGGTTGGATAAGATAGGATAAGGGATGGGTTTTGAGATAATAATATAAATTAATAATAAAAATAATAATAGTTTTTATATATAAAATGGGACTCGGGAAGGGGAGAAACAGGGAAAAGAAGAAAAAAAAAGAAGGAAAAGGAAAAACAGAGGAAAAAGAGGGAAGAAAAACAGAGGAGAGAGAGAGGATTTCAGGGCCGAAATCAGGCTCTGCGAAAGGTGGAAGAGGAGGCGGTGATGGCAACACCGGCGTCAGACGGCGAAATCGGCGCGGTAAGCCTGGTCATTGGTGGCCGTGAGTGAATCGGTGAAGATGCGGTGAAGGGGAAGCCATCGAAGCCAACAGGGCTGTCGTCAGTGTTTGCAGCAGTGGTCGAAGGGTGAAGCCGTGGCAGTCGTCGACGGTCGGTGGCATTGTGCAGGTGACCGGCGACGACTGTGAGCTAGCGTGGCTGTTCGCAGATTTGCACAGTGGGAGAGAAAGGGGCTTGGGTGCATTGTGGGAGGCGAAGGGGAAGGAGATGTGTGCAGTTGTGAAGGGGGAGCTCGGTGTTGGGAAGCAGTGAAGCTGCTGTTGTTATCAGCTGTCGACGATGGTGCGCCGGTGACCGACGTCGACTGAAGCGTGCGTAGCTGGGTGCAGTGTTACGCAAGGAAGAAGGGGAGAACCAAGTGTGCTGTAGTGCGCGGCAGAAGGAGGAAGCTCGGGACGTCGGGCGGGTTGTGCGGCAGTGGGGTGAGACGCACGATTAGGTACTTTGGAGCCTCCATTTGTCAGATCTTCGGGTTGTTAATGTTCGAGAAATTAATGAAACCGAATTTGGCCGGCTTTGGCAAGGAGACAAGACAGTAGCGGAGTATGATTCCCAATTTACGTAGCTCTCACAGTTTGCCCCTCATTTGATTGCTAATGAGACTCTAAGAGCCCAGGTTTGTTCAAGGGTTGCGGGACACAATCCGTAAATAATTGGTGCCGTTCAGATTGCAGACATATCGAGAAGCTCTTGATCGAGCCTTATTGCTTGAGCAAGAGGAGCTTCGGGGGAAGTATCTTCAGAAGAAGTCAGAACAGCGAGGCCAGAGCTCGAAAGGAGGAGTTTTTCGTTGGATTTTTCGTTTGATGCCAGGAAATAAAGATAAAGGTAAGGCAAGTAATGATAAAGGGAAAGCTGATGAAGAAAAAGTTTCCTCTCCTAAGTTTCAGTTCACCAAGTCTGCCTGTGAATTCTGTGGAAAGAATCACGCCGGTCGAGTTTGCTATGGTCAGAGTGGAGCTTGTTTTAATTGCGGTGAGACGGGCCATTTATTTAAGGATTGTCCAAATCCAATACGTCAAGAAAAGAGGCCCACGGTTCCAGGCAGAGCATCTACGACTTCAACTCGAGATGCTAGGGCTGACCCCTTTGTCATGGAAGGTAATCTTCAGATTTTTAACTCTATGGCGCATATTTTGATTGATTTAGGAGCTACACATTCTTTTGTATCCCCTAAGTTTGTGCATAATTTGCATGTGCCTTCTCGATATTTGGACTTTACATTGATAGTGCCCACTCCGATGGGTAAGTCTCTTTTGTCTGATATTGTATACCCTCAATGTTCGGTTTGGGTTGATGGCCATGAATTATTGGCAAATCTAATTCTGCTAGATATGCCAGATTTTGATGTGATTTTGGGAATGGATTGGTTGGCGTATTATCATGCCACCGTAGACTATTTTCATAAGACAGTCTTGTTTTGTATTCCGGGGTATGATTCTTTTGAATTTCAAGGAATAGTTAATAAGGAGGCATTGGGATTGATTTCTGCATTGCACGCTAGTCATATAATTGAAGATGGATGTCAGGCTTATTTAGCATATATGGTTACATCTGAGAGTCATTCTACGAGTGTGGAAGATATTCTAATTGTGTGGGAGTTTAATGATGTGTTTCTAGAATAACTACCCGGTTTGCCTCCAAATCAGGAAATTGAGTTTGCGATTGACGTGGTGTCGGGTTCTGCACCAATATCGAGAGCACCGTATAGGATGGCTCCATCTGAGTTAAAGGAGTTGAAATAACAATTGCATGAGTTGTTGGATAAGGGATTCATTCGGCCAAGTGTGTCACCGTGGGGTGCTCCGGTGTTATTCGTAAAGAAGAAGGATGGGTCCATGCGGTTGTGTGTTGATTATAGGAAGTTAAATAAGATTACGATCAAGAATAAGTATCCCCTTCTGAGGATTGACGACCTGTTTGATCAACTGCAAGGAGCTCAAGTGTTCTCAAAGATTGATTTGCGTTCAGGGTACCATCGGGCATTGGATTCGGACTTTGACTCGGACTAGGATTTGGACTCGGATCGACATCGATTTTGGAATTGGTTCGGATCACTTCTGTTTTGGTTATATATATATACGTCCCGACGATTACTATTTTTAAAATTTGGACATTTATTTAGATTTGGATATTTGATTTGAGTACGAGACTACCATTAGATTTTAGAATTTAGATCTTGAATTTTGATTAAATTTATTTTATCAGCGATTTGAATTTATTCAGAAATTTGATTGATTTTCATCCATTTGATATTCCCTCTGATTTTTGGACTCATCGTTTGTTATGATACTTGCTGAGCATTAGACTTATTATTCTGTTTTATCCCTTCAGATTAGAGGATTAGCTTCATCGCAGTAGAACGAAGAGTTTCAGCATAACTCTGTACACATCTGGTGAGTGCCATATTATTAAATTTTGATATCATTTATCATGTATTGGGTACGAATAAATTTTGTATGAAATGTTATGAGATGTTGGAGTTGGTCAAAGGTAGATCATGACTTTGTATATTAAACTTGTTCGATGAGTTGTTATTTGGGTATTCCCTTACGACAGTTTGTTAAGCTAGTCACAATTATATTATTTGTTAAGGTCCTGTGTGGGAAAAAAATGGAGTGTATATGTTTGAAGTCATACCCGAGTTTAAAAATTTTGAGGATATAATATTTAAAATATATTAATTATTTACTTGATCTGCCTGGGTTCGGGTTCGTGACAAAAATATATTTAATTATTTTTAAATGCTTCTTTTTACTATTTTTATTTTTAAAATAATGACAAAAAATGAGAAAAGTAAGGTGACCTTCTACCTCATACAATGAGAAATTAACAATCATAGTTTGATATCCTGTTAATGCACAACAAATTAGGGCACGTAACCGCACCAACACATGATTACTGTAAACCATGGAGCAGAAGTAAATGTATATGCCTATTAATTTAATAAACTGTAGAAACAACCATCTACCATTGGACCAAAAATAATATTGTAATTAATTAATATTTCCACAAATTAAGGGTGTATATGAAACCACGAGGCAGTTACTTCTTTAGAAGTGCATATCTTTAATGGCATATAATTAATTCATAATTAGATACTGTAACCATAATATATATATAATTTTTCTTTTTCAATTGAGTGAGGTCCCTTAAAATGCACTTTTGATGCTAACCTGGATCCGATTTCGAACGGATTTGGATTCGTTTTGATTGCTCGACCCAGCTCCGTTCACTGCGTCTGAATCCTACACACCACTAATGTGAACAAGGGGTCAATGTGTCGGCAGGAGTTTGTCCCACCGAAAATACTCCGACGCTCAAGTCAGTAAAAAGCCTTCGAAGCAAGGAAGGTAAACAGATAAGTAAATGAGGGAGAGAGAGAGTAGGATGGTCGGGAGTGTTCGACCGTTGAGAATGTGAGTTCTCGCTTCCTGCTCACAGAGAGCGTGTAGAAGCGGCGTCCTGAAAGCGTGGGAGTTTTAGAAAATGATTGTCAGAAAGCCGAATAGAACTCCTGGAGTCTTGAGCCTTTGGTAGGATTGGAGGACGAACGCTTGTGTAGAGAGAAAGAGAAGATGAGTCTCTGTTCAAACTCTGTAAACGTTCGTGGGTTAGACTGTAGGGAGTCTTTTAGGAAGCTTGTTTTGAATGTTCTCAAGGAGACAAGTTAGAGAGTGAGTAAGAGAGCTTCCGTTTCTGAGTAAGCTTGCGTGTTCGTTCGTGAGCTTGTGTGTATGCGTATGAGTATGCGTGTGCGGGTGCGTATGTGAGCATGTGTGTATGAGTAAGCATATGAGTTTGCGTGTGCGGGTGCGTATGCGAGCTTGTGTGTATGAGTAAGCGTATGAGTTTGCGTGTGTCTTCCAGAAAGAAGACCTCAAGCTTTTATGGACAACAGGAGAGCCACCTTCTTTGGGCAAGGTGGCGTGTTCTTCTTGGGCTAGCCATGGCGGCCTTCTAAGAGTTTGTAGGCTTGACAAGTGTGATTTGATGGATCATTTTCCTTCTGAATAGTGCAACAGATATCCAAATCACCTCATGCTTTTGTGACCGTTTTGTTGGCGCCGAGTTCATTGCCGCTTTTTTGGAGAATATCAGCTTTTAGGAAATCAGGTGATCATGAAAAGATCGTTGATTTTTGTGCACGTGTTTGCTTGCCAATTTGGGCCTGGGCCGTTGCAGGTTTAAAGCTTTTTTGGGCCTGCTACTACAGTACATCCGGTCAACGCTCGAGTTGACCGTCTGTGTGCGAGTTGGTCGCCTGCTGATGTATCGACGGTCAACGCTGGCCGTATTGGGTCTTTCAGGGTTTTGGCTTTCGCCTTCTGTTGGAACGTTATTTGAGTTGACCATCCAGCAGGCAATTGGGCCTTCCTTTACCGTGGGTCAACCCATATTGTGGTATAATTACTTCTATAAACTTTAGAAACCAACCAAAATAAAATATATTCAATTATTTTTAAATGCTTCTTTTTACTATTTTTATTTTTAAAATAATGACAAAAAATGAGAAAAGTATGGTGACCTTCCACCTCATACAATGAGAAATTAACAATCATAGATTGATATCCTGTTAATGCACAACAAATTATGGCACGTAACCGCACCAACACATGATTACTGTAAACCATGGACCAGAAGTAAATGTATATATTTATTAATTTAACATACAGTAGAAACAACCATCTACCATTGGACCAAAAATAATATTGTAATTAATTAACATTTCCACAAATTAAGGGTGTATATGAAACCACGAGGCAGTTACTTCATTAGAAGTGCATATCTTTAATGGCATATAATTAATTCATAATTAGATACTGTAACCATAATATATATATATATATATATATATATATAATTTTTCTTTTTCAATTGAGTGAGGTCCCTTAAAATGCACTTTTGATGCGAACCTGGATCCGACTTCGAACGGATTTGGATTCGTTTTGATTGCTCGACCCGGCTCCGTTCACTGAGTCTGAATCCTACACACCACTAATGTGAACAAGGGGTCAATGTGTCGGCGGGAGTTTATCCCACCGAAAATACTCCGACGCTCAAGTCAATAAAAAGCCTTCGAAGCAAGGAAGGTAAACAGATAAGTAAATGAGGGAGAGAGAGAGTAGGATGGTCGGGAGTGTTGGACCGTCGCTTCCTGCTCACAGAGAGCGTGTGGAAGCGGCGTCCTGAAAGCGTGGGAGCTTTAGAAAATGATTCTCAGAAAGCCGAACAGATCTCCTGGAGTCTTGAGCCTTTGGTGGGATTGGAGGACGAACGCTTGTGTAGAGAGAAAGAGAAGATGAGTCTCTGTTCAAACTCTATAAACGTTCGTGGGTTAGACTGTAGGGAGTCTTTCAGGAAGCTTGTTTTGAATGTTCTCAAGGAGACAAGTTAGAGAGTGAGTAAGAGAGCTTCCGTTTCTGAGTAAACTTGCGTGTTCGTTCGTGAGCTTGTGTGTATGCGTATGAGTATGTGTGTGCGGGTGCGTATGTGAGCATGTGTGTATGAGTAAGCGTATGAGTTTGCGTGTGCGGGTGCGTATGTGAGCTTGTGTGTATGAGTAAGCGTATGAGTTTGCGTGTGTCTTCCAGAACGAAGACCTCAAGCTTTTATGGATAGCAGGAGAGCCACCTTCTCTGGGCAAGGTGGCGTGTTCTTCTTGGACTGGCCAGGGCGGTCTTCTCAGAGTTTGTGGGCTTGACAGGTGTGATTTGATTGATCCTTTTCCTTCTGAATAGTGTAACAGATATCCAACTCACGTCATGCTTTTGTTACCGTTTTGTTGGCGCTGAATTCATTGCCGCCTTTTTGGAGAAGATTAGCTTTTAGGAAAGCAGGTGATCATGAAAGGATCCTTAATTTTCGTGCACGTGTTCGCCTGCCAATTTTTGCCTTGGCCGTAGCAGGTTTAAAGCATTTTTCGGTCTACTGTTACAGTACATGTGGTCAACGCTCGAGTTGACCATCTGTACGCGAGTTGGCCGGCTGCTGATGTCTCAACGGTCAACGTTGGCGTTGACAGTCTTGGGCCTTTCAAGATTTGGGCATTCGCCTCCTGTTGGACCGTTATTTGAGTTGACCCTCCAGCAGGCCATTGGGCCTTCTTTGACCGTGGGCTAGCCCATATTATGATATATCCATCACTAGCCCCCCATGCCGGTGACCCGAATTCTCGCCTCCGGTATGTTCATGATGGGATGCCCCTCACCGCCTTTCGTTGTTTGAGGATATCAGAGGATTCTATGAAAGGCAGAGAGAAAAGTTGACCGGAGCTGTTTATCGTCTTTGGTCAGTTTCGAAGGAGAAAGTTGACCGGAGCTGTTGACCGTCTTTGGTCTGTTTCGGAGGAGAAAGTTGATCGGAGCTGTTGACCGTCTGTAACGTACCAATTTTTGGAGACCTTTTATCATCAATAGATATGTAAAAATATAAAGACCAAATTTTCTGTGGCAGAAAAGATGAAGGAGCCCCTACAAATGGAAAGAAAAGTAATCCGGTCAATGCCAGTTGACCAGAAAAAGTTAAAGGTAAGTTATTGCAGTCAACGCCAGTTGACTGGAATATGTAAGGAGCAACTAAATCCGGTCAACACTAGTTGATCGAAAATGCGAAA
>JAOVVI020003625.1:0-18793 GCA_028571085.2 Nepenthes alata | reverse complement strand
AGTGGACTACTTATAATCACTGTGTATTCACAGGGAGGTTTTTCGAAAATAATTTTTTTATCCTTTACCTGTACGTGGATGACATGTTGATTGTTGGATAAAATAGCGCTCGAATAAATAAGTTGAAGGAATAACTTGGATGGTCTTTTGCCATGAAAGACCTCGGACCGGCAAAGCAGATCCTTGGCGTCAGAATTATTCGCGATCGGGAGTCAGGGAGACTATGGTTGTCCTAGAAAAGTTACATTGAGAATGTGCTCCAACGCTTCAACATAGACAAGTCCAAACCTGTCAGCACTCCACTAGCAAATCACCACAGGCTAAGCAATCGTCAGTGTTTGTCCTTGGACGAAGAGAAGATATACATGAGAGGCGTTCCCTATTTCTCAGTTGTGGGAAGCTTGATGTATGTCCTGGTATGCACAAGGCCAGACATAACACATGCTGTGGGTACAGTCAGTCATTTTCTATCAAATCCAGGAAAGGAGCACTGGTCCGCGGTTAAGTGGATCATGAGATATATCCGATGAGCTTCTAAGAAGTGCTTGTGCCTTGGAAGCAACGAGCTTAGTTGGTGGGCTATTTAAATGCTGATATGGCGGGGGACATTGATAGTCGCAAGTCCACTTCAGGATACTTAGTAAAATTTGCTGGAGGTACAGTTTCTTGGCAGTCCAAGTTACAGAAGTGTGTTGCCCTTTCTACTACAGAAGCCGAGTACATTGCCATGATAGAAACTTGTAAAGAAATATTATGGATCAAGAAGTTCATTCAGGAATTGTGCCTCAAACAAGAAAAGTATACAATACTTTGTGATAGTCAAAGTGTCATACATATCTACAAGAACTACTCATTTCATTCCAGATCGAAGCATATCGATGTTCGATATCATTGGGTGAAGGATGTGCTTAAAGCCGATCTACTGTCACTAGAGAATATTGGCATTGAAGAGAATGGGGCCGACATGATGACCAAAATTCTACTGAAAGGAAAGAATGAAACTTGTTGTAAGTTGGCTGGGCTGATGGACTTAAATTTCCTGCAGTTGTGAGGGAAAATTTGTTGGAAGGTCACTCCCATGTGAAAGATCTAATGACCGGAGGATTCAGACGGAGCTCATGGCCTGTGAAGCGAATAAGCAGAATGAATTTTGGTCAACAAAATTGACCAAAAATAATGGGACGGGCAACAATATCTGGTCAATATGTTGACCGACAGATAACATAAGCTGCATTGCATTGATGAAAGATCCCTGAAGGACTGCAGACCGATCTCCTAAGTGACTAGTGGTCTTGTGGAAAGAATGATCAACGAGCGTTGACTGATCTTGTGAAGAATGTGGGTGTTGGAATGTTGTCTATCCATCAGGAAATCCAGAATGGTGCTAGCTCAGAAGATCTTCTGAATGTATGTGATCTCAGACGGTTATACAGAAACAGTTTTTGTACAATGCATATTCATATGGTAAGGACAAATTTTGTTGGGGAAAAAAGAATATTCCTCTGATTTCCTAAAATTTGCGTATGTTATTTTGAGAGTATGAGGGGGAGAAAATTAGACAAAGAGAAAAAAGATAGGGAAGAAAATAGAGAGATTGTGAGCAAAAAACGAAGTATGTTTTTATATTATTTGTGCTATGTTCTTCGGTCTTCTTTCTCTTATGTCAGTGTAATTGTGGGATATTATTCTCAATCTCACACATAGTGAAATCGATTCATGGACGAATGTCTCGTAATTTTTTTCTTGTTTGATAAGGATTTTTCACGTAAAAATTCGCGTGTCTATCATCTTCTTTTTCTTCATTGCTTTACTGTGTCCGTTTGTGTGTGGAGTTCGACGTCCTATTGTTCACCCGATCACGTCACTTTTGAGACAACACATATATGATTGGATGAGACCGTTCCTTTCATGGTATCACATCCCCATCCTGTTATGCCCTCTTCAATAGAACGGGCTTCATTTACTAAGGAGGATTTCGTTTTTATGTATGAGATACAGTTCCTAAAGTCTAATGAGTTCATTGAGTTCTTGTGATACAGCACCATCCTAATGGAGTTAGGTATCTTGTAATGTGATGCATATTTTTCGACCATGATGGACGTTGCCTTACATCCATTATTCTAAAAGGAGTTTTCAGTTTTTTGTATGAGGGTGATTGAGTTTCACTTAATTCTTACAAAGGGATCCCAACTGGGGTGTTAACCCCAATTCAGTTAAGAGTCGAAAGAACCATTTTTACTTTGCTTGGGTCAAGGTGGATGAGATTTTTTTAACCAGTGGAACCCTATGAATTCATTTCTAAGATGTCTTTTTTTATTTTTTGAAAAGGATACATATTCGTGTTAATCTGAGCTTAAATTAATCCTTGAGCATTTGAATGCTATGAAGAAGACGGAACAATTATCAACGGATGTTACTTTTGAGAGAGTCCGTCGGAATACTGGTGCCAGCAATATTTCTATCTGTGTTCTTGCTTAATTATCCCCTCTTTCATTCTAGGAAGAGGAAGAGACCAAGTAGGATTCGCATTTTGGATTCTACAAAGGAGGCTCATGACTCTCCCACTTCTTCTAATACCTTGATGTTGTCATTGCAGAGGTTATTGAGGAGGACATCAATGGAGAATCGTCAACGCCCCTTTTGTTTAATCCTTCCATTATGTATCGGATTACCCCCCTCCTAAGCCCACTAGTTTCACTATAGATGCTTCCACTGTATCTACTGAGCATGGGCGGATAAGGCTTGCCAGTCATGTAGCTGGGTTATCTTTCGGGCATTTTTCATGAGTCAGTTATTTATCCTCCACCATGCTTTTACAGCTTACGATGGTGGTGTATGCTGGATATGCCTTGTTAGAGCTTCCTCGGAGCCTGAGTCTGTTTCTAAGCCTGTTGTCTCAGTTGGCATGTCCGTTGTCAGGTTAGCGATGTAGGGTCGAGCCAGGCTCGTAGTTTTGTCCATCTCTGTGTGCTCTTAGTGGACAATCGAGTGCTTCTGTCTCATCAAGCAGCACTCACATAACCCTTACTTTCCTTCCCATTTCATCCTCAAGAGGAGCTCTGCTGCTTTGATGGATGGAGTTTTCTCATTAATTTCCTCTTCTTCTCGTCTCATTTATTGTATTCAAGCTAATTTCTAACTCTTCTTGCAGCTTGCCATTACACAACCAGATAGTCCTTGCCTAGGGGAAGAACTACCGACTCTGTTTTGTCACACAGATTTGTAGACTTGGGATAAATTCCTGTTTCATCTGATCTTCTCTACCAATATAATCTGTACCATCTCTCACTTTTTCCATCATATTGGTATCTTTAAGTTTGACGTTCTATTTTCAAAATTTTCTTAGCACAAATCTAGCTTTTTCCTCTCAAAAAAGAGGAGTCTTCTAACGACTGTTTAGAAGTTTTTACAGGTGTTCCTCTAACAATCACATGAATCAATTCACAATCTAATTCCCTTCTATTAGTTTATCTGCGTTGATTGGATCATTAAATACAGATCAAACCTCCCTAAAAAGATAACAAAAGCTTCGGGCAGTAGAACATCAGCACCGTAAAGATTTAGTTTCACCGTCAACACGTAACACAAGCATTTCACATTTTCTCTAGGCTACTCATTTCTCTCCACATGGCATCCTACCAATGCCTTGCGGGATCATTGAATTTTCATTTGGCATATGTTCTGTTTTTATCTTCAACAATCCATATAAATTTGGATGCTTATAAGTTTGAGTCGATCATACTAGAGAGAAGCTCTACACAAATGAATATTCAGAGAGAGATCACTGACAAACGCGTCTGTGATGTGGTTTACAAGTTAAGGACATGTACTATGAGGAAATAGGGACTGTATATTTTACGGATAAGACCGTGTAACCTAACCTTCTTCAGAGCCAGGAATCAGTTATGATTCAGCAATAAATATAAAGCTATCAACACGGCATCTGCCATGTGCGAGATCCAGGAAGGCTCAACCACCACTGTTCTACTGTATCCGATCTTCCCTTCTATTATATAAAAGGCCAGTTCTACGGGGCTTTCAACACCATGCTAAGAAAATTCTACTTGTATTTCCAACTATCCAGTTCAGGCATATTTCTCATCCTTTACCCATCCTTTCTGATACACAAATGATTGAGGCCGTGGATTTCAAAACTTCATAAAACCATTATTTGATATGTTAGCATCACAAAGACCCCAGCACAAGAGCCACATAGCAGTGCAACATCAGGTCGTTACTTAGAATACCACGAAATTGAAGATATAGGTATTAACACATGCATAATGAAATAAAACCCTCACAAAAGCTATCAATTGCCTATTTGCACTGAACAAAATAGAGTACAAAGTATGAAGATCATTCCATTTAAAGCAAAAGCTAGACAAACAAAACAACCTCCAGGTTAACTACAAACGATAAAGGTCAACCTGCAAATAAGCCAAGTGCTCTAACAAATTGCAATTTCAGTACATCCAAACATGAATTGAATAGTATTTCCCTTCTATTGAATGAAAAAACAAGAGAGAGGTCCGAAATAATAATAATTCATGGTCCTCACACATTATATCGCATCCTGGCTGATCTTTCCTTCCTTGAATCATCCTGCCAAAACCAAGAGGAGAGAATATAAGAGGTGGTTTGTTTCATTGGATAAGAAATACTATCATATTACTTACATGGAAACTATAGTTGATCCCATCAGTGACATCAAGGATATCTTTCCATTTCCTTCCAATACTCATCTGCAACATCCCCTTCCAAAAGTCAGATCCTTTTGAAAATTCATATATAACGTTGAAGTAACAGTGGGAATAAGCAGATTTTGTTGGAATATGATCTAAAACCTGAAAGCTAATTAATATTTGAGAGAAGTATGAGACATAAACATGTAAAACTGTAGTAGCAAAAGATAGTTAGGTTATAGAATGCTAAGACTGTAAAAGTGGAACACTACACTTTCTTTTAGAGGATAGGTGGAGTTGGTAGGAATTTCAAATAGATCAGTAGCCTGGGAAAATGGGTGTCTGACCATATACTTAAGGACAATATTGGAATTGAAAGGAAATATGACACAGTAATTCCATTAGCATTCAACTTCGGTCAGCCCTTTTGTTGACCTTACTCTTACAAATGAACGTGAAGAGTCAAAATTTCAAAACATTATAAATGTAAGAACTTCAAGGAAATCATGAGAAACAGTAACAAATAACATAGAATTTAAAATAAAAAATGGAAATGATCCCACATGGGCAACAAAATATAAAAACTAAACAAAATACTGCAAAGAGAGTATAAAACCCGAGTGTTCAAACTCTTAAGAGAATATGAAGAGTCGTACAAGTTTGCACATCTGCAGAATAAGAAAAAGAGAAAGGTAGCTAAAGCAAACTCTTTAATGAAAAGAAGCAGCGGTATAAACTCCACTTTCTTTAGCACAGGGCAAAAAAGCACTGGTAAGCATCATGGCATGAAAATAAGGTTACAGTATTTAAATTCTCAATCAAATAGCATTTACACAGCAAAAACATAAATAAATACAATAGCCTTTGGCTTGGGCCCAAATGTCATAAAGAATAGAAGACAGGACAAAAGGCATATATTGAAGGAATGAAAAAGACTCATAACAAACCAGAAAAATATAGCCTTTTCACAGAACATTGATAATTCATTTCCCATTTCTTCTTCTTATGACTATGCAAAAGTGGGTTCTTTCATATTTCTTCTGCTTGTAACTTTGCAAGTGAACACTTCGATAAGGTGGATTGCAGAACCTTGGTTTGGGTAAGAGTGAATATTCCAAGTTTTTCTTCCACCTTCTGGTTAGTAATGCAAAATAGGCCTCTAACTAGAGATATCTGCAGCTCTGACAGTCGTGTATTGTGTGATGCTGATGTAGGGGCAACAGGATTTATTCTTAGATGCAACAGGATTTATTCAACTGCCCATGTGCTTAAAATAACTGGAAAGGTTCTATGCAGAAAGCCAGTATAAATTGGTGAAGTGTGACTGTAAATGCATTTTCAACTACATCAATAAAGAGGTTAAAGGAAAGAATGACAAAGCAATGACCAAAAAGAGCCTATTTGTAAGATGCAGTTTATCACTTGCGCAGGAAAGAAATGGCAGAATTTATATGAAGCCTCAAATTGTCATCTTCTAGTTCCAGTTCAGCTTTGTTTAGTTTGATCACTGCTTTCGGTTTTGTGTTTTCCTGGGTAGTCCAGAAATTGTTGATATGTAAATGGCTTCCACATACTGGATTAACATATCTTCATAGCAATAAATATAGACCTAACATTTGCTTATCAAAGTAGTAAGTCACATATAGGAGCAGGCTACATTGTCAACAAATCATACTCAAAACTCACAGTAGCATAAAATCAGAATCAAACCTGAGCAGCCTCATTGCTCGCATTCTTAGTCCACAATGAAAGTTTGTCTTGCCTCTGGCGCACGCTTGCTACAACACCACAGATCTCTTCATTTTCATCAAATTGCTCCCCAATTAAAGCCATCAACTGCTCAACAGAAAAACTTCAGTAGTCAAATAACTGCAGTAACTTCAAAAACTTATCGCATGAGATTGCTAAAAACAATAAGTTTATTGGCTGAGGAATTTTACAGTTTCAAGCCACATGTTATCAAGATTAGCCTTTCCGCTGATAGAAACAGTCCACTTGCCACCATTAGCACACTCAGGGTCTTCCCATTTGGGTTCAATACCTGCTTTGAACAAATGAAAATCTGCATTTGCTGGCAGCTTGCTGGGCTTAAATATCTGATCATGTAGACTGCATGATGATTCAAAATTTCACTTGAAAATTTCAACTCAGGCCAAACAAATGTTCCCACTTTCGACTTTACCATTCAATGTATAATCATACCTTATCAATTTCCAAATGAGACACTATCTACATTGAAATAGACAAGAAGAGGGGGTGTAGCACCCCCACCCCCACAAACATATCTGGGGAAAGCAAAGCGAAAATAAGAAAATAAGAAAAACCATGATAATAACTACTAATTAGTAAACTTAACGCCAAAAGTTACCTACCAATAACACTAGCATTCCTATCCATCAACACTTTTTGATTGTTAATTTCCATTGTAAAGCACATCTTATCCTCATGACAATTGTTTTACATCTCTTGGGCCCATATTGTTATCATTATTTCATAGTAGCTTTAATTGCAAAAATCTCAAGGCTCAAAATTCTTTTTTTTTTTTTTTGAAATTTTAGAAATAGCATGGAAAAAAATGGATTGAAGAAAAGAGAAACATTATTATTAAGGCAAGGCATCAAGCTAGAGCCCCAAAACCCACTTCAATAGAAACTCAGTTGCCCAAGATCCATTAAATTCATATTATAGGCTCCCCTCTTCATTACTGTGGCCCATAGCAGATGCATCTGGGAATAGCACGGCTGAGTTTGCCTGTACTTAGAACAACTTTTTACGAAAATCCACCAATTTTTTCAACACTAGGCCATTCCACATGAGACACATTATGTAAAGATTGTAGTCACATGCTTGTGCAGCCATTCACGCAACTTGCACAACGAACCCCAAACTTCCACATGATGATAGTCTCACCAAAGATCATAAAGCCATGTTTCCCTAACTCAACAACACAAAAAATTAAAAATCCAAATCTGACAAAATTTTCATAAACAGTTGCAAATGTCCTAGACATTCCTCACATACTCTCTAGAATGCTATGGTAAAACTACATACATCTCACTCTTTTCAAAACTCACAATGTAGGAATCTTGTGCACTAAATCACTCTTTATTTCTCTAAACCTTCCTAGTAGGAATACAAGTCAAAGACCCTATTACATGCAATCCAACTCCAAATTCAAGCAACTTGACCAACAAAGTGCTTTGAACTTTCACTCAATGACAAAATCTATGGAACTTTCCCTTGATATTGATCTTTTATCTGACCAAGGAAGAAACAGTAAATATATGCACACAACTTTGCTGCTGATAACAAAGCTCAAGTCCTATGGTCCTTTGCCTCACTGCCCTTCATAATACCAACAAATCCTCTTTTAGAATTTTCTCTACAGTCAGATATGAGGACTTGTTCTCAGTATGAACAGAATTGAGGAGAAAGCCTCCACCATGTTCATAGTCACGGTCAAAAGGAGCCATCTGAAAAACTGTATTTTACAAAGTGCATGTTCAGTAACATATTTTCTGACACAAGAACAATAATTCTACAGACAAATTAATTTGCAATTCTCATCTGCCAATTGAATGTATGAAGACCAATGTGAGCGGGCTTAAGACGTTGGATTTGTCACTTGAGAAGATATAAAATGTATAAAAAAGTCACTCCCATAGAACATTTGGGAAGGATTCAAATAACCTAGGAACATCTACATATAAGTTTTATTAAGCTCAGAAGGATGTCAGTATAGACAGAAAGCTCTCGATTGCAAAACTTCTCCAAGAAGAGCATTCTTCTGTTTTACAAAACACTGGACACTATCAACCATCATGCTGTCCATTATGAATACAACACTAGGCCTCATCCCTTTCCACGTGGTCCAGAATTTTTTGTCACGACCTTTCAATTAGTGGAAAGAAAACTGCTAGCATGACCAGTTCATCAAACAGGTAAATCTATAAATAGAAATAGGTTTGAAGTATGGAGATCTTTAACTTTCTCCTGACAAGTTTTTCATCTTTACCTCAAAACTAGTAGTAAAGATATTGAAAATTGCAATGAATTTAATCAATTACCAAAGTCATTCGGTTCAAATCAATGGTAACTGATATCTCTGAAGACCAAAAGGCACATAGTCCTTAAGACCCACGCCACATAATCAATGATTTTAAACAACCAATATCTAGTTCAAAGAAGAAACAACATCATGATTTTTCTGAACTATCTATCATGCACTGTACTTGCAATTCCATGTTGAGTCATCAACCAGATGTGAAAATGACGACTTCCATAGGAGGCTCAAATTAAATTTTAAAAAAAAAGCAACTGAAAAACAATTGTTCCTGAATTTCCTTAATAATTAAAACTTTTTTTTACATCCAAACTTGGTACAAAGCTACCACAGCTAAAACAAAGAAAATACAGAGACTAAAAAAGGGTGTATCAGTAAAAAAAAATATGCTTTTATATTTCAGTAGATTCCTAATGGTGTATAGTGTAGGATTTTGGGCCATTCCCTCGTAATTCCCACACCCATTGATACACACCCATTGATACACACCCATTGATACGTCATTAAATTGTATGTTCGATATTCTGCGAAAATTTGCTTAAGCAAAAGCATTTTTGAGTGGCACATGAAAGGTGCACAATGAGCGCATAAGCCAACATGAGCAACATTTCAATGTCTAATACATGCCTGAATGGTGTACATAAGTGAATTCCAGTGGCGCTTCCACCTGATGAATGCTAGAAGGGCATACATGCGTAGCTTGCCAACAAGGTTTGTGCTTTATGCATGCACAGCATACACACATACGCTAGAACAGGTATAAAAAGTCCCGGTGAGATTTTTAGGAAAGATTTCTGAGAGATTTTAACATAAGGGGTAGTGTACGAAGCGAGAAAAAGGAGAAAAGAGGCAAGGGTAAGGCTTTCGACGTTTGGATGAGGTTCAATCCAAGCTCCATCCTTCGCCATGTTAGGATATGTCATTCTAGTTTCAGTTGTCGGACGTTTTACCTATTGGTTGCTCGTTTTCTCATTGCATTTTTTTTTGTGGGTTGTTAGGCGTGTTAGGGTTAGTCTCTAGCCACTTATTCACATGGATTATTGTGAAAGGCACTCAGAGGGAGTTATTTGTAGCTATACACTTTATAGTGGATTTATTTGGAAGTCACCTCGTTTTTCCTTTGGATAGGAAGGGTCTTTCATGTTAAATATGTGCAACATGGGTGCTTGATTCCATTGTGTTCCTCATGTTCATTAGGGAGAGGTGGCAGACAATTGACAGGGGATTTGTTTTATTTCCGCTGCGCCATGTTGTATGTTTTCGAATCTCAACATATAGCACATTAAAAGTGAGTATTTGTGGCAATCTGAAGTAATAGATTTGGTAGTTTTGGTTGACACAATTTGAAAAATTTGTACTGTTTTGCGTCTTCAGTACCAAAGTTTGCACAAAAACTTTCTACACACTTGAAAAATTGAGAATATGTCCGATGTTACTTAACAACATTGACTAACAAGTATATCAAGAAAAATACTATTCCATGCTCCATATTGAACAGCTAATCACTTCTCATCACCTCCAACCTTCAGATAATGAAGCATAAATACCATCACCAATTTCACAATCCCACTGAAAACAGTAAACCCTAACCGATTTGGGGCATATATCTCTTTAGGGAGTCACTACGTTGAATGAAAATTTAATGATAGAGATCTTAATATATATATATATAATATTTTCATATATTTCCTTTATAACATCAACATCTAGTGAATGTTTGACTCAATAGGTAAAAGAGTTTTAAGAAAATAATTATTTAGATGCTCAAGTTTTAAAACCCATTCGCTGGATTATTCTCATTCACGGATGAGAGAGATGTACTTGGCATCCTTAACCAACCCCAAATCCCTAAAAATAGTTGGACTTCGGGTACTCCTCCTTGTATAGTTTAATATATATACTTCAAACCCTACTTTTTGCAATCATCGCCCACCAGAATGATGAAGTATGAAATATAAACAAATTGAGAGTGGAAACAAATACAACTCAACCGCATCTAACAACATATTACACATCGGCGAACAGATCAAACTGTATTCCGAAACAACCGAACAATCCAAGAAGAAAAGATGAGAAAGATATATCCATATAATTATATATATATCTAGAAAGAAATAGAAGAGCAAAATAGGTAATTACCACCAGAATTCTTCTACGGTATCGAAAGTGTAGACCTTGCGAAGAGAAGTGCCCCATGCAGCGCCCTTCGCCCTTGATTGGTTATCGAACCAGAACGTCCACTTCCTCTCCAATCGATGCGTCTGATTCGTCGACTCCGCTAGTAGCCCCGCCTCAGTTTCCATCGTTTCCGCACCAGCCTCCGTCGCTATGTCAGTCGCCATACCCTCGCCGTTTCTGTTGCGCTGGTGTTCGGCAGTTCAGGGATCACCTCGAATCAGAATTCGTCCCTGCGGGAGAGAAATTACTGGATACACCAAGCCCCAATCCATCAAAATTTAATATATAATCTCTTAAATTATTAAATAAAATAAATAATCAGACAATAATAAATCAAATTAATAATCTAAGAATTTAGTTCTTTTTAGATTAATAATATTTCTCCACTAACTACAACGTTTCTCGATTCTTTCTATGTATTTTTCCCCTCGTTTAATTCACTTAAAATCTTCATCAAATACCTAAGCAATCAAAATAATAATAATAATAATATATGACAAAATAATAATAAGATAAAATGGGTGAAATATATTATATTCTATCACCTTTAATATAATCTTCCTTAATTTACATATATAAAATTAATTACTATAAAACAATAGTTTTTTTAAAAAATATATTGGATTACTTAACTCAATCAAATACATTCTCTAGATATTTCACCTACATCAATAACTTCTAGTGATTTCAAACTATAATAACATTTATCTTATATTTTTTCATGATATAACAATATATTTTCAGGTGAATAAATATATTATTTATAATCAATATTTATATAGATCTTATAAATATTTAGCATATATATATTTGGTTAATCGTATATTAAGATGAGACGATAGACATATTAATAATTCCACCATTAGGGTAAAATAATCTCAAATCAATTGTGCCATGAGGTAATGAACCACTTAATCTCATTCCAATTTAGGATGAAGTGAAACTAAAACTTGCTAATAAATTGACTATAAAAGATAAGGCTGGTATAATATAATTGACAAGACATATTATTGTATCAATAATATTAAGATATATGGCTAATAATTTCTTCAACATCATTGACACCATGAAAATGATCTTTTTTATATCAAGTGATCAAACATCCTTTGTAATACCCAAAAAGATGAGCTTTATGTAGGCTTCAGCAGTCGAGCCGAGCTGAGCCGCTTGCCAAACGGCTTCTTCAAGCTGATTTTGAGCCGCGTTTCAGCCAATTGGCTTCTTCCCTCCGTTTCATTTTTTCGACGCCTAATCTCCTTCTTCCGTTTAATTCCATTGATTGCTGAAGTATTAGTGGTCCATTTAAATGATGATAACTCTTCCATTAACGTACTCATCAATCTCGACCGGTTGATCAAAGTAATATTCGATTAAGGTATTTGATGGATTTGTCTTATAAATTAAGCATTCTGGCTTTATTCCTGACACCCCACTCATACAATACACCATCTAAAAAAGTAAGGCGTGTCCAGAAATTCAAAGTCGGTTCGGATCTCAAAACCCGAAAACAGAGCAAGCAAATGACGGAAGGTATAAAACTCTTTATTCCGCTTTTATGGTTGTTTAAACCATATTATATGCTTACACTTTATGCATATAGAAGTACTTGATTTTTATGTATATGCTGACTAATAAATAAGAAATGCCACGCTCGAATCATAACATTTATGAAAGTAACCCAAAATGTTGCACAAAATTTGTTAGTAATTCTATAAACATAATTGCCCTAAGAAATAGCTAAATTTGTTCCAACTTGACCACCCACTTTTAGTACTTACTCAGCATAATTATATACAATTAAAATCATACCATGTCAAAATTTTATAAATTAGCAACATATACAATATAATAAAATGTTCTGCCCTCAACCATATTGTATCAAACTTAATATGTCAAACATACTTAAATATTTTAAATTAGCGTTCCTCTACAATCACAAATTATATAAGAATATCTATTTAATCTGAGACCTTTTCACAATGAATACCCCCATATTGAAACTTACTACAAGACTAAGTCTACTAATTTAAAAAGGTGACAAAGTAAAGAGATCCAAAAAATCCATAAGCAAATGAAATATAACATAGTAAACATGTGTAGAATGGATATATAATAAATGAGTCATTAACAAATGAACCAAATATCGGTATGACCTTTTTGACAAAGTAACATTTATGACGGATGATTTATACTCTTAATAAACTAGGGTCATACTCCATTATTTTAATTCATGAATTGGCTATCTATATATTTTTTATAGACTAAGCTTTACCCATTATTATAGTTCGTGAGTAAATCATATATGACCTTATCTTATATATTGTGACATGTCATAATATATATTTTCTTTTATTTTGTTATGATGATTCATTTGAAAAAAAAATAGACAAAACTCTCTATGAAGTATTAACATTTTCCAAAATATAAAAATTAAAGGGTATATCTCAACATTGTGGTAGAAATTGCATTAAAAATTTACGAGAGAAAAGACATTCAAGAAGATATACTTCATCAACTTAAGAATTTTTAAGGTTTTTCAATAATTATCGTAATATAAATAAATAACTCTAAAATATGAGAAATCCAAGAATTTTAGGTTATGCATAAAACTAAACTTCATAATGTGCATAAATGAATATATGCATGGAGAAAGGGATATAAATATCAGATTTTAAGCAAATTTGATTTGTTTTTCAACTTAAGTTTATCAAAGAAGTAAAGTAGGCTTAAATTTCACCCTTTAATTTAATTCTCAACAATCTTTTAAGATTTTCCCTCAATTCCTCTTCTTTTTTCTCATTTACTCTATTTTCTTTTCTTCTCTTTCTCTCTCTCTCTCTTTTTCCCTAAAAAGATTAAAAAAATGAACTAAAATGTGGCCAAACCCTCTTATATACCTAGATTGGTACACAAATGCCAACTGTATATTTATCAGACATGGGACAAATAACAGGGGGTGCATGTGCATCATTCATACACAACCTTAGATGCACACCTATTGAAATTGGTGTACGAGGGCTTATCAAATGCACAGGTGTGACTTCTATTACTAGGCACACATGAGCATCCCTTCTTGTAAGCCCCATGTGTCCCTCTACTATTTTTAGCACATGATCACTAGACATATGCTCCTAAACTATTTTTTGTGCACGAGCGCTAGGCATGCACCCACCTCAAACTGATTTAATTTCATCAAATACTTCACCCAGTCCTAAAATTATCCTACTAATTTGCTAAGTATATTATCATTTAAACATTAATTTCAAATAAGCATTTAGATCTCATGTTTCTCCCATTGTTATAAAGAGTTCATACTCGAATGTGATAAATCTTCATGAATAACAAATGGGTGCACTTCTCTCCTATTCTCATCTTCTCACTCTCATATAGTTTCCTCAAAAGAAGGGTTTCTCTATAGTATATTGACTAAATGAATTATATTTGTGTGGAACACTTCATTTGTTGCCTAAGAATTTAAACTGGTTCTTCAATATGCATAAAGTTCTCATTGATCCTCAAGGTTTTGTACTCAATTAATTGCAAAGGGATATAAATATACTTATAAAGTATTGACACATGAAAAATATTATAAACGTTTACCAAATTTGGAGGTAATACTTATATATAAGCCACTTCTCTCATTCTTATTAAAATTTAGAATGTGGATCAATAAATCACAACTTCAACTTCTCTTTTACACTAAACATTGAGACTCTCTTAGATAGATATATTTTCAAAAACACATGGTTGCTAACTTTAAAACTCATCTTAGATCTCCTGTGGTCTACATAATTCTTTTGTTGTCTTTGAGCAACTTAAAGCCAATATCAAATTAAATGAATCTTCTTTGACGATTTTTGAATCGTCGTTAGTCCTAAGAGTCTTTGTCATGGCTCCAATGCCAAGTCATAAATACAATTGATGTCATAAATATTTGTCAAAAATAGGTTCTAGGCGTTGCATAAATTGTTAGTTAAGCCAACAATAAGTCCAAATAAACATGTATATTGTCTTAGGATTCGACAAAACCTCTCATGTTTGGTACTGAATCATATATACCTATTCAAAAATAGCAAAACATGAAAGAAAATCAGCTAATATCTATTATCCAACGTCAATAATACATGTAACTCACATCCTAGGGCTCACCAGCCACAAATTCAACCATTCTAATGCTAAATATGATCTAACTAGTTTTCCTGTAATTTTACTACAATTCCAAAATGCAATAAAAGTATCTTTTAGCTAATTCTCTCAAAAATTCCTCTGATCTAAATGCCCTACAAGTGATCTATACTCACAAATCTGAAAAATTGATTAGTGTAATGAGAATAAGTTTAAAATTCAACAAAGCATATTACATGAATAGACATGGAAATATTATATAGAGACAAAGGCCAATAATTGTATGCAAAATGTCAAAAACTAAGAATCAAAGGCTAGTAAAAAATTATATGTCATATCCCTATCCCAAAACCTAGATTTAAAATATTTAATAAACTGACTTAACTTAAAATTAGGATACGACCCTAAAAAAATACATTCAAATAATCTAATAATAAATATCTCTGATGTGTCCCTAGTTTCGAGTTATTGTACAGGTTAGATAGCCGCTCAATCTCCTCTGGTGGGTTGAGGCAGAGCGGATACGATCTTCGTTCCCGATAACCTAGATCCTACACACTATAACAAATAAATAAGATATCAGAAGATGACAAAGCTTATTCTTCAGTATATCTTCTCACATTGAAGTCAGTAAACTTTCTATAGTGGTGAGAAAGATAGGAGGATGTGATGTGTGTGGATGCACGTAGAAAAGGGGATCGAGTGAATTGTAGATGACTAGACATCAGGAGGTGCACTCATAGGCTGAGTGGCTTGAGAGGTGATGCACTTATAGGCTGAGTGGCTTGAGAGTTGATGCACATGTAGGTTGAGTAGTTTGGGAGATAGCAGTTCAATATCTTAGAGATGCATGCCAATTCGAATTCTATCCATCTGAATTATCTAGATCCTCCTCCTCGTAGAGGAGAAGAGGGATTATAGACTTGGGGCCAGTGTAACCTTCATTGAGTTTCACGACCGACATTTGTTCTTTCTACTGTCTCTTTGAGCATGCTTGAGAATTAGAGTGGTAACCATAGCCTTTTCTTGAAGACGCCAAAGGACTGTGTGTAACATCTCATGACCAACTACTATGCCAGTAGAGGCCTTGTGGACATCGACTAAGCTGTTAGAACAGTTGTCGTGGGGACATATGACATGCTCTCCCTATCCGCACATACTGTACTGTCAGAGTGTCAGCGGCTATGCAAAAGAGACAATCATGGGTATCACACCGCATGCAATCCTAATCTTTCACTCCCCGCCATACAGTCCCAGGTTGACTTGACTGGACCATCCGCACTGTTGCCTGGGCCTTCATCTAGATAGACTGTACTGTAGGTCGTTGCTATCTAGCCTTCCCCCTGCTGACACGATGCTCCTCGGGTTTTGGTCTTAGGTGAATGCCTGCTGAGCCATCACTTTCATTCAAACTACGCCCTGGGCTGGCTCAAGGTCTATTGGACCCATCACTAGTCCCCTATATTGAGAGGCCTAACTTGTCGACTCCTAGTATGCGATCGATGGGACGCCCGCTGCAGGCCTACTTGTGTGCTCCTTCCCGAGGTACTTGTGGATTTTCTACTCAGCGGGGTGGGATTTGATTCACTATCGTTGACAAAATTTGGGACAGTTCTCAGAACTTGGTGGCTTTTCTATGTCAGTGTCATCTTCTCAATTCAATACTGTCGATCTCCTTTCCAACTATTAATAGAGGGACTCTTTATACCTTGTTTCACGAATTGTCTTCACTAACCAAGCGGTGTGAGGGTTCGAAGCTTGTATAGAGCTAGCACAACCACGAGCAGGGATTGACGGAAACTCTTGCCCAATGTTCAAAGTAGGGGCAAAGGATGTGTCTGAATTCTACCTTGGCTTCCCTCTTTTGAATGGATAACTACCTTGGATCCCCTCTTTTGCCTTCGGTCTTGACCTAAACTTGTCCTAACCAAGTGAAGGCTTGGGTTAGAGTGGCTGCCAACCCTCGAAAGTCCTTCTGGCACGGATCTGAAGGAGATGTGCTTTAGCCCTAGTGGGAGATACCATTTCCCATCCTCTTTCAGGGAGACACCGTTCTTCAACAGCTCTCGGGAGGATTGTCTTAGCGTTAGCTGCTTGTGAGGGGAGCCTTTTCTTCTTTGTGTCCATGCCAAACCCGAGTCATTGTCGCCATGAGGTCCTCACGGGGATTGACATCCTCAAGAACTTCAACAGGTTTCGGTGGACGGCTTCAAGGAGGTTGCCCCTTGGGTGGGGGCTTCATGTGTCCTTCCTTGCAAGAACAATAGGGGCTTCTCAACCAATTGTGGTTTCATCATTTTAGCGCAGTGGTCAAGGGGGAGGTCAATCTCTTGCAGTCGTTAGTTCTGAAGATTGGTCAGAGGGCCATAGTTGGATCGTTGCTCTATTTATTTTCATTTCTTTTTGTGTTGTATGTTCACTATTGAAAGCTTTTACTTTATAAAAAGAATTAATGAATGAAATTGCCAGAACCTCATTTGTTCTTATGACTCAAATATTCTTGTTTATTTCGAATAGTTGGTGCACTTGAATTTTGCTTTCTATTGCTTGACGTCTAACACTTTGACAATTCGGGCGGCTGGTGACTCGATCTTTTGGTAATCTAGACTCGCAAAATCCTATTTTCAAACACTAGGTCAGGACGCAAGCTGATTGAATCAGCCTCAAGTTTGCCAAGGTTACAAGCTACTAGTTTGCAACCTTGGGAAATGGGGCGCCATGCCATTATTGCTTGTGCGGCGTTGCTGACTCTCTTGTGCAGGCATTAGAACCGTTGGCCACTCATGGTCCACACAGGGAGGTGTCACGTCAGTTGTTATAATTGTCCTAACAGACTGACGCACCATAGCGTATCGTGGTCATTACGGGGGCGTACCCCTTGGATTCTGCATGCAATGCCATTTCAGGGCTAGGGCTTCTGCTATTTAACTGTTGGCCCCCCGCCACTTTTGCACCCTCCCACTTCTTTGAATCACTCTTCCCCAGTTTGCCTTTTCTTCAACTCCCGTCTCCATAGTTGCTCAGGGCATTGCCGCGATTTATCCGTCTTTATTAGTAGGGACGTGCTACCATTGAACGGGGAAGTACAATATTTCTAGTGATATCTCTTACCTTGTTCTCGAGGTTGACAACATAGCTTGCAATCCTCCATCAGGGTTCATTACCATTTATGAGGAGCACCTAAAGGATGGCCTTTGTGTCCCTTTCATGTATGATTTGAATGAGATCCCGAGGGCATTGGGAATCCCTGTGGCTTGACTCTAACCCAATGCTCTTCAATACCTTGTTTCCCTATACATCTTCTGTTGTGCCAAGGGGCTTTCCCTAGACGTTCGGGGAATGAAGTGATCTTCCGCTTCAACTAGGTCTCTAACTAGATATCCTTCACCCCTCACTCCAACTACAATATAAACAAGGGAAAACCCGATTGGGTGAAGAATCGGAAGGACCGCTTCTTTTACTTGGCAGTTGGTTCCAAGTGGTGCATTCCAAACAAGTGGAATAGAGCCAATCGTGTCTATACTGGTGAGGGTTTGAAGGAGGGAGAACGAAGGGCTTTTAGGCTGGTGAAGCTAGTCGAGGCCAAAGTATTGTGGATAATTTTATACAAAGAAATTATAAAGTATTTTATATGTAATATCTTTCAAAAGTATTGTATTTTAAAAAGTAATTTAATAATTTTAATATATTAAGTTGTCAAAAACAGAGCTAGATACCCACTACACTATAACAAGACAACCTCAGT
>JAOVVI020003624.1:0-18796 GCA_028571085.2 Nepenthes alata | reverse complement strand
ATCCAAATTTAAGGTATGCAATTATGGTGACGTCTTTGGGAATGAGTTGAGTGAACTGTTCATCTCATACACATCTACAAAGATCCACAAAATATTAACTATGGTGAACACCCAAGGACATGGCCAGGCCAATTAACATCCTAGGGATGTTTCGCCACATGATGGCCCTACCATTAATAATAGCCAATTAAGCACTTACTCTTTGGCAGCGCCAAATATTAGGATAATGGAAACTACAAGAAATGTCAACAATGCTGAAGTTCCTTTAAGACCGATTCAGTCACCAACCTTATCTTATAGAGCTCTTCTTACCTCAGATGTCAACCTCAAGGAGGAGGTCTAAGAATAAGAAAGTTGGCCGAAAGAAAACTCAAAATTAGCCAAAATCATCGATTGTTCATGAGGCATATTACTGCTCCTCATGCCTAGAAGGCCACTTGAACTTTGGAGACAAAAAAGAAATACCTAAAACATGGAATCCCTGATACTTGATGGATTCTGAACAACGCTTTCACCAAAGAAGGAATCCTGTAACAACATCCATGGGCTCTCTTGGTTTAATAGATACCAAGCATATCAGCTAGCCATTCATAGTTGAGAAATTTACTAAATGTAAAGAGAATATCTTTCACCACCAAAGTACAGCAAATAATAAAAAGAATACAAATGCAGGTCTTTCGGGAGGACCCTGCTAATTATGCAGTACAATTGGACCGGAACCCTTTTACCTTGAAAATAAGGAGGCATCTACTCAATCTAAAATTTATAATGCCAACTCTGGATCCTTATGATGGGAGTACTAATCTAATAGATTATTTTTGATCATTTTAACACCCTCCTGAGCTTCTTGAATTTGGGAGCTGCCTTGTTGAATCCTAGAGATGCCTCTTATGTCTTTGTTTCCCTTTGTTATTAAAGGAAAATATTCAAATTTGATTCTATAGATTATGATCAAATTTCATCTAGACATTTTGAAAATTGTAGAGCAATTCTTATCTCACTTTGCCTCTAACAGGAGAGAAGAAAAATAACCCTAGTATCTAATCAAGAACAAGTTGGCTTTAGATAAAAGCTTGAAACACTTCCTAGATCACTTTAATGCTGATACCTAAAATATATTGAAACTCACTAATGAGATAAAGTTAAATACTTTTATAGTAACGGTACAACTTGATGACTTTTTCAAGTCACTAATATAACAAGACTTCAAGACATTTTTGAAGGTGGAAGTGATTTTTTTGGACTTATGTTGCAGTTGATGAAGCCAATGAAAGTAAGAGGCTAGAGCATACAGAATATGAATCTGATATAGGATAGTCTAGAGGAGAAACAAGGAGGAAAAACAATTGTCAACTTGCTTAAAATTTCATAAAACAAAGGAAAACCATGCAAGATGCACGTAGAACATTTAACCCACTACACCTCACACTACTCAAGGGTACTTGAGTAAACATTTTAATATATATCTAGAATAAAAAAATTTTAATGTATGCAAAATGGGTTAAGAATCCAGAAGGATGAGATCAATTTAAATATTATCACTACAGTCAATTATGGGCATAACACCAAGTACAATTAAACTCTACAAAAAAGAGATTGAAATCCTACTATAAAATAAGTACCTTAAAAAGTTCTTCCAAAATATAGGAACCATGCGGAAGAAGATAATGATGACAAAGAGCCACTCGAACAACCTTCAAGTTAGGTGGTGGCAAGAGTTATTAATATAATATTCATAAGATTTGCAAAGGCTAGAACACTAGGATGCCCAAGTGAAGTTTCTATTAACAAGAGTGGAGAATGGGATCATTAGTTTTAGTAATAGCGATATATTTCACGTGATATCTTCTCATTCCAATCCCCTTTTGAATTGGCATTTGTTTCAAACAGAATTGCTAATTACTAATTGAAATGAATTCTCATGATTAGGCAAGAGCAGGTTATAGTAATAATATTAGAATAAAAATTAACTCAAAATCTAAAATTTGTAACCAAAATTGAGTTAAATATTACACATCAACACCATATATAAGATATTTATATATAAATATTGCGGCCCTAGGAATGGTTAAGTAATCTCTTTCCAACCTAAAATAATACTATACTTACTAAATCTCTAATATTGTTGCAAGGAAAATATTCTAACTAAAAACCAAATATACAAATCATAAAAATTTATACATAACTATATAATAGCACATTAACCCAAATCCAAACTATGAGAACTCAAAATCAATCATGTTTAAAATATTAAATGTGAAATAAATCTAAAATAATACAATTAAAAATTTTAATTATAATTCTTCAATGATCCTATGTCTAAACATACAAGAATCCAATACTTGCTAATTTGGAAGGATTTTAAAAGATTATAAATATAAGTCTAACACTCAATAATATATATATATATAAGGAAGACCAGGAAACAAGTGAAAGTTATCTAAAGATATAAAAACTAAAAGATTGTATTGAAAACATATGAAAACTTAAAAATAAAAAATTGCTGACTCATACATCAATTAATTAAAGGAAAAAATTTAAAGAATAGACTATATATATTCTTGATAACTTAATACCAAAACACTAATATTTACGACTTATAGGTAGGCAGTATATAATATTCTACAAATAGGATTGAATGTTATTTTTATTTTTCACCCATGGATGATAATAGCGATATTCGAGTTACTCATAATATATTAGGATATATCTGAATATATTTATTTACATTTACAATGGTCACATTTTATCAAAATGGATAATTCTACATCACATATCTAATATTTAAAATTTTCAAATCTAAGGAAATATAAAATTTCTATTTCATTTTATAAAATAGAGTTTTTGTTAAATATTCGTATAAAAATAATATGCAAAGTTAAATACTCAAAAATTTTATAATTTTTTTTAACAATATATCAAATATAAATATAAACTTTTAAAAATATCTATATGTTCAATAAAAATGAACATATATTCAACAATATTCAAAAAGAGGCAAAAATGGCAACATGTATGTAATTCTAACAATAATTAAAATAAAAATCGATAAAATTTACAATATATCAAAGGATGGGCTTATATGCTTTTATCTTAAACTAAAAAATTAAGATGATCTAACATGAAATAACCTTAAAATTACTTTCTTGCATCTTATCTTTCTTTTTCTCTCTCTCTTCTTCTCTATGAAAAATGCCCAAAAGATTAGGCAAATATTTTAAGTACTTGATTAGCACATGAGCGTCGGTTAGGCATGCGTCAGGCATAATGCCCGATCTCATGCATGCACGAGTATGACTCTATTATACCCAAATCATATATGTACAGCCATCATGAGCATATTAGATGTGGAGATTCTATCTCAAATACACACATGTAAAACATTTGTATCCAAAGGTGCTAGATCTTTTCCTTAAAACTTATTTTTTTTATATTCTCCATTATATAATTATTTTTTTATGTTTATCTACTATATGAAAATTATAACGCTATAAATATAGCTTAAAAATTGGCCGTTATACGAATCTTTATTAATAATAAAAGTTTTAAAAATACTTTATACATTGATACATCTTTTAAATTAAAACCAAAAAGCCATTAGATGGATTTCTTTGGTGGACCATTATATGGGTAAACTAGTTTGTCCAAATAAAATGGAATATGCACTTGAAAGTGATGATGTCCTTGTTAGTAGATCTACTAGTGGCATATAATGCTATTCTAGGCCGGCTATGTTTGGCCATTTCTAAAGTAGTAAGCATCCCTTATTTGAAAATAATGTTCATAACTAAATATGAGATTTAAGAGATTAAAAGGGACCAAGTTACAAGTTGAAATTTCTACTTGACTATGATTAATAGCCTAGTAGTCCCATAGCTGATTGAAGAATTTGACCTCAGAGTCAAAGGTTCTCTATAGCAAGGTTACTTTAGTGAAGCAGCATTTAAGGTCACACTTGACCCAAAAGATTTAGACAAGTTCGTTCAAGTTGGACCATCTTTGGATAATGATCTAAAGTAACAACTGATTAACATCATATAGAACAACTCAGATATCTTTGCTTAGACACCGGTAGACATACTTGTGATACTGATGGAGATGCTGACTCAAAAACTAAGTCCTTCATTGGATATAAACTAGTCTGAAAAAAGAGACGAAATTCTTATGGACAAATTGATAGCCATTCAAGAAGTAAAAAAACTAATAGACATTAGGTTTGTTAAAGAAATTCAATATCCAGGTTAGCCATCCAATATTGTCTTGATAAAGAAAAGTAATGGGAAGTGACGAATATGCAAAGACTTCATTGATGTGAATAAGACATGCCCTAAGGGCAGCTCCCCTCTTTCTAAAATTGACCAACTAGTAGATTCAATCTTAAATCACCAACTGTTAAATTTTAT
Organism: Nepenthes alata; assembly: GCA_028571085.2. Lineage (NCBI taxonomy): Eukaryota > Viridiplantae > Streptophyta > Magnoliopsida > Caryophyllales > Nepenthaceae > Nepenthes > Nepenthes alata. The sequence continues at coordinate 14,393 of JAOVVI020003624.1, read as the reverse complement.
ATACGCCTACTTAGATTATAATCAAATTAGAATAGATCTAAGGGAGGAGGAAATGACCTCCTTCATAGTAGACAAAAGAATTTATTGTTACAAAGTAATATCCTTAGATTTGAAAATGTTGGCATGACTTATCAGAGACTTGTAAACAAAATATTTGAGTAACAGATAGGAAGAATCATGGAGGTCCATATGGATGATATTTTGGTCAAAAGATAAAGACCATTTACTATATCAAACATCTTGCTGAAGTATTCGATGTAATAAAAATCTACCGGATGAAATTAAACCCGACTAAATGTGACTTTGGGGTTACTTTAGGTAAGTTCTTAAAATTTATTATTTTATAATGTAATATTGAAGCCAACACAGAGAAAATTAAAATCATATTAGATATGAAACCATCTAAGATGGTCAAAGATACCCAGAGATTTACTAAAAAAGTTAGCGGCATTATCATATTTTATGCTGAAACCAACTGAAATATATTTACTTTTTTTTTAAGCCTTAAGACAAATGAGTTCCGATGGATAAACCAGCATCAACAAGCGTTCTAAGGATTAAAGAAATATTTGGTTTACCCATCTCTATTGACTTGCCCCAAGGAAGGCAGATGTTTATACCTCTACCTGACCATATTAGACATAGTGTTACGTGTTGTATTTGTCATGGAAGAATTAGGGATTTAGAAGCATGCTTCTTACATTTGTGACGTGTTAAATAATTTGAAAATCAGTTACACTCACACAAAAAAGACAGCATTGGCCTTGGCATTTGCAATTAGAGAACTCCAACCTTGTTTTCAAGTATATAATGTGGTGGTATTAATAGATCAACCCTGAAGAGGATATTTTAGATATTAGAGGTATCCAGGCGATTAATTAAATAGTCAATTAAATTAGATGAATTTGACATAAAAATCATGGCATGACCCACAATAAAGGGTTAAACCTTGGTAAATTTCATTATAGAGACAATGACCTCTGAACAAGAATAACAAATCATAGCGTCTTTAGAGGCTCATCTTGAACAAACATATCTATGATGGACTTTACACCTTGATAGTTTATCTTGTCAAACTAGTAATGGAGTGCAAATATTCTTAATTTCTCAAGGTGTAGAGCTCAAGTATTAGGTTAGGTTTAGTTTCCAAACAACTAATAATGTAGTTGAATACGAAGCCTTGCTAATTTATTGAAACTAGCTATAGAATGCCATATAAAAAACCTTACTATATATAGTTATTCTAAAGTAATGGTTAAGCAGGTGTTGGCTAATTTTAATGCTAACATACCTAACTTATTAAAATATCTCACCAAGGCTTAAACACTCTTAACTAGTTTTGAAAAATATGAAATTAACTATATCCCAAGGGAAGATAATTGAAAGGTTAATAATCTTTTCAAGATAGAATCATTGGAATATCCAAAGCAGAGCAGTATAGCTAAGATATAGGGGAAACCTTGCAGAGGCTAAGTATAGATGAGCCAAGCCAAGTCCTCTAAGTGTTGGATGAGAGGACGTAGATGAATTCATATATCAAATGTTACAGAGGCAGCACTCTATCGAGCAATCAAGTGGTAGCTAAATGTATAACAAAAACAGTAGTTTGATATATAATTATTGAAGGATATCTATAGCAAAGGGGTTACTCTATGTTGTCTATTCGTTGTTTAAATTTAGCGAAGGCCAATTATGCCTATGGAGAAGTATGCATTGGAATTTGTTAGTGACATAGGAGAGGAAAGAACACTGTCTTCAAAATTATGAGATGATAATATCATTGATCTACACTGAAAAAATACATGATAAAATTTGTTAAAAAGTATAACATTTGTCAAAACCACGATGTAAGGGATGACGATTTGAATGTTATATATAATGTAAAGATTATGTCATCAAGAGGCATAGACGAAGTAGTGTCAACCACCTTGCTGAAAGAATAACCACCAACTCATCGGTGCTATGAGTAAATTAAAAAAAACAAAGTAAATTTTTTTTGAAATATAAGAAATCTAAAAGCCACAGCAATTCAAGAAGACATTGTTCAAAGGCCTGAAGATTAAGGTCAAGTAAATTGAGTGTCAAGTAAAAAATTACATCCTTTTTCAAAATTACATGTCTAGAGTGAGACCCATCATTGAAATGTTTTTTACCTCTGGCCAAGAGGTGTGTTCTAACAAGTTTAACTAACTCCTTGAAATGACATAAAAGAAATGAAAGACAACATATCAAGTGACATGTCGGGCAAGGAGAAGGAAAGATCCATTTAAAAGGACTAAGATGTATTTAATGTATGGCTAGCCAGTCAATTCGGCATAAAGATGTTATGATTATGATAAAATTATTTCTTTATAATAAAATGTCTCTTTTAAATGCAGCAGGTCTCTTTATACATCTAGTTAGATCATGACTATTGTTAATCAATTTTTATAAGATCAAATTTGGACAAATGATATGATCAGAAAAAATATAAAATCTTCAGATATGGACTATGTCAATTGATGCTATAACTAGGAAATGCTTTCAAGAATCATAGATCCCAATTACCAAGACTTCTGCTTTAAAATTATCAATTTTTGAAATCGTTAGTGTCACACGAGGGCAATTTAAGCAAGATATCAGTTGGATTCATTGATTAGTCACTACTCGAAAGGTAACATATTTCTAAAGTAATATATGCAAATATGAGAAGGACATCAAGTCAAACATTTGGAAGATTAAATATGAAGCATCTTAATATTTCATTCATTTCCATATTGAAGTATCAACAAGATATATCTTAATGTATAATTGCTAAGTTAGAATACTCAAGTAAAAAGAAAAAAAAAACAGATTAAAATAATGAGAATGATCACCAACAGACATAGCAAAATTGTTATATGTAACTTTGGTGACATCTCATATAAGAAAGAAAGACTAGACCAAAATATCCATTCTATATTTTGCTAAAGACACCAATAAAGTTACCTAAGTGATGGGTCAAGTCGTAAGAAGACGTTCCTAACAACTAGGTGACATGCACCCATAACACATTCAAATGTTGAATTATTGATGCATTAAGAAATTAAAATATTATGGCAACTAAGAATATATATTGCATAACTTCTTATTTATAATATTGCATCTGAAAAATTACTTACATAACAGAGAAAATTATTCAATTTTTAGATAATCTATTTTAGAAATCACTCAGATAAAAATTAAAAATTTATCATTAATAAAAAAATTATCATATTCTTATAGTCTATTAAGAGAAGTATTGAAAACTGAAGCTTCAAAAGCACAAATGCGTTAGAACATAGTAGAGTTGGAAGTACTTATCTGATAGAATGCGTTGAACATGAGACAATGGAGCCCCTTGACTCACGCAGGTAAGGGTTGTGAATCACTAACCAATAAATAGCTATTATATTTTAATTGCTACTCACAGAATCACTTAAAAATTAAAAATCACTTACTAAAAAATAGGCCATCATTTAATTTGAATAGCCAAAGCTCGATAGAAGGGGAATAACCAAAACTGATGCCTCCCTTCAACTCTACAGGAGCTGGAACAGTCGAAGTTTTTAAAACAGGTGTGTTTCATCACCCGCCTTCAGGAATATTCCCTTCGTCAATTTTCTTACTTTTCTTTTGGAAGTCCTCACTTTAACTTTACATGGGTTTCCGTTACATCTGCTGGATTTACCTTTCTCTTCCGAAAAAACTTAGTCGTTGAGTTTGACTACGAAAAAAAAGGGGACTAATTTTATAGTTTTAGATTATAGGGGATTTATCACTAATAGGTATTTCTCAATATGGACCAGCTCAGTACTCACTTAAATAAGAGGCCTAAATACTAATAGCCTAATAAAAGAAGTCATAAAACTTATCGAGTAGAGTAACATTCGGGCGTATAAATTAAAGATTATTATTTGAACAGTCAGATATTAAATAAGCTACTTAATGGCTCGATATAGAGTACAATCCAAACGACTTTATAACTGAGAGTTAAGTGGCTCTATCATTAAATGGGGACGGTCGTTATACACTGCAAATAACGCCTCTCACTATTGATACAAAGTGGTAACATGCGCATGTAATTGATTTCAAACGCCGACCAACTAAATACGCTTCTGATTATAAATATAATTTCTCAAAAATAAAAAAGGGAGGAAATGAGAGAAAAAAGAAAAGTCACGTAATCAAACTAGTGCATAAAAAGGAACATAACCCTCCAAAGACTTACTCATATCTATTCGCTCTAAAGTCTACTATTTTTTTTTTCATACTATTTAAATTCGAATAGAAAGATAATTGATTTGAATATTAAAAGATATACCAAGAAATAAGTCTCGTATACTTTTTACCTCTAATTTAATTTTTTGTGATGTATATGATTCAGATTCGGAGATACGCAGATCAGACATATTATTATTTAAACATTCGAGGGAATCTAAATGGTTCTCTAATTCGTATGTTAATCTAGATACTTAAAATGTATCAATTATATAATTTTAAATTATAAAAAATAATGTTTAAAAAAGCACTCATCTAATCAAAAATATTACCCAAAAAATCTAGTATAAATTTTAGATTTTTCTTTATTTATAGCATTCTTTTGATTTAGAATATTAAATCTTAATAAAAAAAAGTTTCACACTCACGGTAACTTTTATCCTGAGATATTTTTTGTCATTTTTTAGAAAAAATTGGGATTTGTGATTTTGTTTGCAATTTTTATTCAAGAACATAAATTTTAAATTCCGTTTTTTTGGTAAGTTTTTCATTTTTTTTTGCAAAACCAAGTCACCGGAGAAGGGATTCAGTTTACTTCACTAGAAAGGAAAAATGCGACGTCGGACCAACGCAACCTGGTGATTATAATCTTCTACTATATAATCCACTTCAACCGCTATTTGTTTGCCAGGTGCTGGCATTATTATTTGTGACAAAGCAATTCAACAAAAAACCGTTATTGTCCTGATCGTCTTTGCTTTCGTCGAGGATTGAAGGAATCAATGGGAGGTGCCCAGAGTCGCGAGGGCTTAGAATTATCGGATTCTGACGATTACGAAGAAGATGAAGAAGAATATGATCAACTCTCCCTGGACGAAGTTGACTCTAGGCTTAGGGCTCTAAAGCTCAAGTTTCCCCCCTCCTCATCCCCTGCCTCCCCGTCCATCCGGCCAATTCCTCCCAGGGGCAACAACGCCGCGAAGCTCTACCTTCACGTTGGAGGAAACACCCCTCATGCCAAATGGATCATTTCTGACAAGCTTACCTCTTACTCCTTCCTCAAGAGCAAGAGCGACAGCGGCGATGACCCTGACCGCTCCCACGACGACGATGACGAGCCCAGATGGACGTTGACTATCGGCTCCAAAATTAGATCTACGGTTTCCACTGAGCTTCAATTGAAGATGTTCGGGGATCAGCGGCGAGTGGATTTCGTCTGCAACGGCGTCTGGGCTTTGAAATTCTTCAGCGATGAGGAATATCGAAGGTTTGTCACAGAATTCCAGGACTGTCTGTTTGAAAATGTGTATGGTCTGAAGCCCACTGATGAAAACAAGGTGAAGATTTATGGTAAGGACTTCATTGGGTGGGTAAAGCCTGAGGCTGCCGATGATTCGACTTGGGAGGCAACTGACGATGATGCTAGCGAATTTATCAGGAGCAAGAGCCCCATTTTGACTCCCGCTAGAGAAAATCGGGATCTGCTGAAAGAATTCGAAGAGGTGTCCAATACGGGTATACAGAGTTTGGCATTGGGTGCTTTGGATAATAGTTTCTTGGTTGGAAGTGACAGCGTCCAGGCTGTAAAGAATTTTAAGCACGGTATTCATGGGAAGGGTGTTTGTGTCAAATTCGATAGTGGATCGAGTCTGAAAAATGCGACTCTGAAGAAAGGGATGTTAATGAGAGGAGAAACTAATATGCTACTGATGAATCCATCAGAAGAGGGGAAGCCGCACGCAATGGGCATTCATCAGCTTGATATTGAGACGGGAAAGGTTGTCACAGAATGGAAATTCGAGAAGGACGGTGCGGATATTACCATGAGAGATATAACTAACGATACCAAGGGTTCTCAGTTGGATCCCTCGGAATCAACATTCTTGGGGTTGGATGATAATAGGCTGTGCCGATGGGACATGCGTGACCCCAGAGGCGTAGTTCAGAATATTGCGACAGCCAGATCACCTGTACTGCATTGGGAACAGGGGCATCAATTCTCGAGAGGAACGAACTTCCAGTGTTTTGCAACCACAGGGGATGGGTCTATTGTTGTTGGGTCGCTTGATGGGAAGATAAGACTGTATTCTCGGACTTCTATGAGGCAGGCTAAGACTGCCTTTCCTGGCCTTGGCTCCCCCATCACTCATGTGGATGTTACCTACGACGGCAAGTGGGTGCTCGGTACTACGCGCACGTATTTGATTCTAATCTGCACTTTGTTCACTGACAGTGATGGGAAGACTAAGACGGGTTTTAGCAGCCGCATGGGGAACAGAATCCCGGCTCCGAGATTGTTGAAGCTAACTCCAGTGGATTCACATATGGCTGGTGCAGATAATAAGTTCCACAATGGTCAATTTTCATGGGTAAGTCGCATCATCTTCTTTAAGTATCTAGCCGGTTTTCGCTTCTTGATTTATTTCCTTGTTAATACCAGAGAGTTAGGGTGTTCCATCATCTTATCTTTGCTCTTGCTACTAAGCCCACTAGCTTTTTCATGCTTCTTTATACGTGTTATTGATATTTTTCTGAAGCTTGTTTTCGTTTTCCCATATTACTTGGGTTTCTCAATACCTTGACCGGGTCACCAACTAGTTAATCAGATGCCAGCCTACAAATTCCTCCTTTTAATCGCCACTGAAAATGTTACTTCCCATCCTGCCTGCATCTTTAAACATGCTGCTAGCTTTAATCCCAAACCATGATCAAACTCCCATGACTGATAGTTGCTTTACCTATCACTTCCGGGTTCATTGACAAAGTAGATTTGGATTTTTCATTTATTTCAAGGCACAACTTGTATATATGCGCCTCACATCCTCCTGGAATGTTCTTCTATTATAGCCATCTTTACCCCCCACGTCAATCCCACTTGCCTCCTATTCATTTTCATTTGATCAAGCAGGGGACGAAAGTCAGAATAAGAAAAACTTACATTGGGTTTAGGGGTAATCAGAGATGATTTCCACTACGTCAACATGACCCTGCCGTTAAGCTATATCAAGAAAAATAGCTTGTATTGAATAGTGTATGACTTTCACTTGTGCTTTTTTGATAGCCAGTTCATACTATCAAAAATTTGGGGTATGGCAGGGCGAAGGAATTTTGCAATGGAGCATTTCATGACATAAAGATGGGGAAAAAATCCTGAAGCGCTCCACATGGCGGACACAGCTGAGAGATTCTTTTTTTTTCCCCTTCTAATCTGTTGAAATTTAACTCATAGCATTTGTGTTCTCTGGGCTATAAATTCAAGAAGCAACTCGTTTTGCTAGCTTTTGTTTGAATCTTCTAGTTCCAGACACTGATTCTGTAGACGGATATTGAGGGAGGTAAATGGATTCAATTATTACCCCGGGAAATCGTATTTACATGATTTGCCCAGTGGTCCAAGTTGTGCTGTTTGCTGATCTCCTAGGCAATATATGATTTTGTTTCGAATGTTTGCCACGTCAAATTAGTTCTTCCTGTTTATTTGTTTAAAAAAAATTCAGAAGCTTTTGTAATTTGCTTCTTTCAACCACTACGTTATAGAATGTATAGGCATAAAGTTGTATCCAAGCGATATATTAGTCAAACATTAATTGTTATTGCCATCACCACCAGCCCCCTTTGTCTGTCTTCAGGTCACAGAGAACGGGAAACAGGAACGACACATTGTCGCTACTGTGGGAAAATTCAGTGTTATATGGGATTTCCTCCTGGTGAAGAACAGCAGTCATGAGTGCTACCGGAATCAGTCGGGCCTTAAGAGCTGCTATTGCTATAAGATTGTGCTGAAAGACGAGTCTATAGTAAATAGCCGGTTCATGCATGAAAAGTTTGCTGTGAGCAACTCTCCCGAAGCTCCCTTGGTGGTGGCAACCCCTAAGAAGGTCACATCTTTCAGCATGTCTGGCAGGTCGTCTTAAATTTGGGCAGCGTGGTCTTTGGCTTTTGCTTTTCTTCTTTCCCCTAGTCTCATTATGTACCTGGCGTGTGTAAAGTTTTGAAGTTTTACTTTTAATTTGGTAGGGTGCCAGCAGCTTTTCCCTTCCCCGTTGTCATGAATCAATGTTGCTGGATACTTAATCTTACATTTATTTTAATATTAGTCATATGTTGTTGCTTCTGTTTCACCGCTGACCAAATTGGGGAGGTGCACCGATGCAAGGAAGGAACAAATATATATCTGAAGGTTCCAGCTGGACCATGAACATGAAACATGGAAACGATTAACTGCTTTTGCTCTTTTTATCAAATGGAAACTGTTATTATAGATACCAGGACAAAGTGGGGGCAACTAGCACTAGAGCATCGAGACAAAGTCCCACTAGATGATGAAAAGACTGGCATGAGGATTGAGTAAAACAGCTCAAAATAAAAACAATAAGATGGAGATCTTCGTAATAGTCATCAGAGGTGCTCCCCTGGATTTGTTTATGCACAATAGCGGTTGTTGTGGTTGCAAATAGTTCTTGTTTTAGAACCTGTATGCCAAGTCTTGGCTAAGCACGAGTTCAAACCAGGACATTGACAGTAGGCAGTGCAGTTGTATTCTGGTATGTGAGCAGGTGTGGTGGTTCTACATATCATCTATCTATAGAAGAAAAAAAAAATCAAAGTGGCTTGACTTAGTTCCAGGCTAAGGCTACAAACAAGTGAAACTCACACTTTAAGCATTTCAAGAATCCGGCCAAAAGTTTGCAGGGGATGATGTGTCACTGTCTAAATTTTTATAGTAGCGAACCGTGTGGCGTGTCCAATTATCTCAGGAACCGGTGCTAGCCAAGTCTTGGCTAGCGCAAGTTCAAGGCAGGATATTGACAGCAGGCAGTGCAGTCGTATTCTAATACGTGAGCAGGTGTGGTGCTTCTACATATTATCTATCTATAGAAGAAAAATAAACCAAAGTAGCTTGACTTAGGCCCTGGCTAAGGCTACAAACAAGTGAAACTCACACTTTAAGCATTTCAAGAACCTGGCCAAAAGTTCGCAGGGGGTGCTATGTGTCACAGTCCAAATTTTTATAGTAACAAACTGTGCAACGCGTCCAATTTCCTTGAGAACGGGCGCTAGCCAAGTTAACCCACAAGTACTTTCAAGTGCTCAAGGTTACTCCTAGGATGCAACATGGAAACTTATGTCAATGTCAATATCGTAGTACGCAAGTAAGTTGTCAGTGAAAGTGCGAAAACACAATTAAGTAGTCAATAGTAATAACATAATAATCGGATATAAAAAAAGATTTAAAAATCCATTCTCATATATAGAGGTATTCAGGCATTTTGGTTTTTGATATTAGTATATATTAGAATGACCCAATTTTCATAATAGGGTTTTTAATTTTTTTACAATACTAAAATTCAAATTACATTTATCTAAAATTTTAGAAAAATACAAGAATTTGAGAAAAATTATGTAAACATTGCATGACTCAAGTCGGATTCTAACATCATCCTCCTACTAAACAGTAGACGTTCTCGTTGACTTAGTCTTTAGGGTGGCTTTGGCTTCTTTTTTTTCCAGTCTTACATCTTCAGCGAGTTCCCAACTTGTCTCCTCTGTTGGTCTCCCCTTCCACTTTACAATCACTTTTTTCCTTTTTTTTCCTATTGATGTTGTCACCTCCCATTTAACAATAATTTCTTCAACTTCTAGTGCTGGCGGTGGCTTCATCCGAATGTTAGAGTGCTATGATTAGTTGCAATTGGTTGTGTAAAGGGTCTTATATGTCAGGATAATATGGCTTCAAACAATTCAAATGGAAGACAGGGTGGATATTTATCCATTTTAGAGGATCTATCTTGTACAATACATTCTCCATACGAGTAATGATTAGAACAAGCCCTTTTTATTTTCACAGGAAACACATGTCTCTTCCTTTAATAAACCACATTTGCTCTCGGAGAAGTTTCACTATTACAATATTTCCTATTTTGAATTGTACAAGCCATCTATTCTAATTTGCCGACTTCCTCATTCGACGAGATGATTTCTTCAAATAAGTTTTGGCAATCTCCGTGTTCTACTTCTATTCTTAGATAAAGTTGTAGGCACAAGGACACTTTCCTTTATATGGCTCAGCCATGGTGTGTGGAGGAAGCGGTTGTTGACCTGTTACAATCTCAAAAGGACTTTTATTTGACAAAAAGTACTTTTGAGTGTTAAAGTAAAATTGAGTAATATTAAAGTTGAGTAAAATTGGGTAAAACAGTTTTACCCAATCCTTTTGATTGACTCTCACAAAATGCCACAAGTATTCTTCGAATAGGCCATTGAATCTCTCCATTTGATTATCAATTTGGGAATAATAATTTAATAAAATATTCAATTTTGATCCGAGCAATCTTAAGAGTTCAGTTTAGAAGGCTCCGATGAATTGCTCATCTCAGTCACTCACAATATTTTGGAATACTTCATAATATTTGATGATGTGTTTGAAAAATAAAGACGTTGTTTCCTCCCCCGAATAATTTATTATTGTTGGAACTAAAGTAGTATGCTTTCAGAAGTGGTCCACCATCACCGAGATATATGAGTACTCACCGAATTTGGGCAGCCCCGTAATAAAGTCCAAAGAAACACTTTCCCAATGTCTGTTAGGTACAGTGAGGGGTTCTAACAACCCTACCGTCTTCTACCGCTTGACCTTATCTTGTTGACAAGTGAGATATGTTTTCATGTAACTCATCATGTCCTCCTTCATTTTAGGCCAATAATAGACATTTTGTAACAAACTCAACGTACGCTGCCACCCTAAGTAGCCCGCCCATAGAGTATCATGACATTCTCTTCGGAGTGCCCTCCTTAGTCCGCCATCCTTTGGTATGAAAATCTGGCATCCCTTTATGAAGATCAATCCATCATCTATCTAGAATTTTTGAGTCTTGCATTCCTGGATAGGTCAAAGTAGTGTCACAGCCATAGGATTTTGATCAAGATTTGACCTTATTCTCTTATTGTCATGGCAATCTTGCTTGTCGATAGGTGGGTTATTCAAGATAAGGCAGCGAGATCTGATCTTCTACTAATGGCATCTATAGCCTGATTATAGCATCTAAATTTATACTCTAACATCAAGTCAAATTTTGCTAAAAACTCCTATCACCGAGTCTGCTTGGATGTCACGTTCAGTTGGGTAAGGATATGATTGGTGGCAGTATTGTTAGTCTTCACCACAAACTTAGAGCCGAGCAAATAATATCTCTATATCTTCAAATAGAAAACAATTCCTAGCAACTCCTTCTCTTGGGCTGCATAATGTTGTTCGGCTTCATTTAATTTTCTACTTTCATAGGCTATCAGATGGCCTTCCTACAATAGGACCTCTTTGAGAGCAAAGTCTAACGCATCTGACCGCACCTCAAAGTACTTGGTCACATCTAGAAAGGCTAGCACCGGCTCCTACACCATCTCGCCCTTGAGCTCCTCAAAAACTTGCTGGCATGCTTTCGTCAATTCCCACTTCCTATCCTTCTTGAGGAAATCCATTAAAGGTACTAGTTTACTCGAATATCCTTCTATAAATCATCAATAATAGTCCGTAGGGCGAAGAAAATAGTGCAATTCGCTTACACTTGATCGGCTTTGCTAATTTGAGATAACTTGCACCTTCTTTGGATCCATTTTGATTTGACCTTACCCCACGATATATCCCAAAAAGTTGATCTCTTCTTAAGCAAATAAGCACTTCTACGCTTCACAAATAGATAATTTTTCTTTAACTTCTAAAACACTAACCTTAAATGCTTCATGTGATCCTCTAGGCTTGAACTATATATCACAACATCATCCAAGTGGATTATCACAAATTTGTCCAACTATTTGTGAAACACTTGGTTCATTAACGTACAAAAGGTGGCTGGGCCATTAGTTAACCCGAAGAGCATTATGAGCCATTTGAAAGCTCCATATTTGGTTACTCATATGGTTTTTGGCTCATCCCCTTCTCAGATTCTGACTTGGTGATAACCTGACCTCAAGTCGAGCTTGAAAAATATATCGCATTGCTCAACTAATTGAACAAGTCGGCAATCAAAGGAATTGGATAATGATTCTGTACCATCACCTCATTGAGGGCTCTGTAGTCAATATAAAGACGTAAACTCCCATTTTACTTCTTCTAGAACAGAACAGGGGCCCCATAAAGTGCTTTTGAGGGGCAAATGAACCCTGAACTAATTAGCCCATCTAATTATTTTTGTAACTTTGCTAACTTTGGAGGTGCCATCTGGTATGCTCCTCGTGTAGCTGGCCTCACTCCTAGCATAACTTTGATCTGGTGATCCATCGCTCTCCGGGGTGGAAACCCTTTGAGCAACTCCGTTGACATCACCTCTTTAAATTCCTTTAGAAGTGGATTGACTTCAGGTAGAAGAGGTCCAACAATGTCGTCTTCATCCATCGATAAAGCCACGAGGAAGATAGGCTCGCCTTTTTTCAAACTCTTCTTGAGTTGGTGTGCAGATAATACCTTATCCTTATCCTTCCTCTTGAGTTCCTTCAACCTCTTGGAAGTGTTCACCAGACTGATTTCAAGTGAGGTATTGGCACTCTTTTAGTCGCTTTGGGGATGTCCATCCCCAAGATCAGGTCAAAGCCATCCATTGGTGCTACCGCAAAATTCAGCTTCCCACTCCAATCTCCAAGTCGTACTAACACCGACTTGGCAACACCAAGAGTGGGATTTGCCTTTGAGTTCACAGCCTTCATACTATCATTATCTTTTTCCAACCATAACCTCAGTCAGTCTGTTTCGACTTCAGCCACGAAATTATGAGTATCACTCATGTCTACCATGGCATTGTCACTTCTTTTGTTCACTTGTAGTTCCACTTACTTTAGGTCTGTGGATTTGGTAAATGCTTAGGCATGCTTCTCTATGACATATAAGAGGTGAACAGTGCCCATTCGAGCTTGGTTACCACTATTCTTATCGTCTCCTAACTCCGGTGGATCACCTTTTCTTTGTAGTGCATTCAGAGCTTCTCTACATAGACATTGTGCCACTTTATGTGGCTTGTCACACAGGAAGTACCCATTGGAAGACGCCTTCTTGCTAGTTGATGTACTAATGCTTCCATTGAAGTTCTGGGAGTTCACGAGTGATGAAATCTTCCAAAAGCTACTTCCGCCACTCTTTGCTTTGGACTCTGACTTGTTGACACATGAGGCACTCTACCCAGGCTTCTTGAGGTCCAATTATTCATATGGCTTTTGAGTCGTGGATACGACAGGTAGTTGAATCTCAGATAATTACTGATTTAACTGATGTGATTATTATGTTATTAATATTTGAGATGTATTATTGCATAGGTTATTTTATTAATTTATTTACTTATTAGGCATTCGGCTCACTCTTATATTTTATTGGTTCTAGAGTAGATAGGTTGACAGTAGGATCAAAGAGATTATAGGTTATTGTGTAGACTCCACGTAGATGTGATCTTAGAGATTGAGACTTATAGAATAGAGACTTAAGATTTTTGTTAGTTCTATTACTATTCAATGTTTATTAGATTTTTATTATCAGGATTGATATTTTGGATATCGATATTATCAAAATTATTTATTGTTACTGTTATAGATATTGAATTAATGATGCACTTATGAGGTTCATTAATGACGTTTTTATTGAGGTTGAGTTCATTGATGATGTGTATCTGATGATTTCGAATGATTTGAGACTTTCACTGTGACGGTCCGAGTCAGATTTGTGGGATCCGAGCTCGAGTCGTCACATAAAACGCAAGCAAATCGTTAGTAAAAATGTGAAAATATAAGCAAACAATTAATAGTAATAAGGCAACAATCGAATATAGAAAAAGATGTTAAGAATTCATTCTCCTATATAGAGGTATTTATGCCTTTTGGTCTTTTACACTAATATATATTAAAATGTCTTCACTTTCACGATAAAATTTTTAATTTTTTTAAAATTTAAACTAAATTTAACTAAATTCTTAAAAAAATATAAAAAATACAAAAAAAATTATTAAAAAAATCATATGGCTCAAATCAGATTCTAACAATATGCTCTATATTAATAGACGAAGCTTATTAACAAAAGAATATATTTGGCCAACGATATATAGTCCCAAGTCAAAAACATTTAAGCTAACAAAAGTATCCAGTTGTTCTCTAGTAGAAATATCTGACAGATAACTGCAAGCTTATAGACTTCTATCCCA